>OX637534.1:47235322-47517822 GCA_951800035.1 Linnaemya tessellans
ATGTTGTTGCAGACGCTTTATCTCGCCAACATATAAATAATACATCCAGTTCCTCATAACCCTCAGCACAAAGTTCACCGACAGAAGGCATTAGAAGAGTTAAGCAACCTCTAAATGCTTTTAGAAATCAAATAATACCGACATTTGATGAGAATAAAATAATTGAAATAGATACACGTACAATTTTCCCAAATAGAGTTAAACTTATAGTTTATTATAAAACGAAGAACGAGTTGATAGATAGACTAAAACAAATAGTAAACCCAAGAGTGCAGAATGCATTGAAATTAAATGAAATATTGTTTCATCTACAAGATGACATTATCGCTACATTCCCAAATAATTTATTTGTTTTAGCACAAACACAATTAGAAGACGTAACTGATTTAGACAGACATTAAGAAATAATAATACAAATACATAGGAGAGCACATAGAAATTACAAGAATAAGGCCCCTCTCATATTAGGCAACTTTACTTGCGCAAGTCTTGTGTTTGTGGGTGTGAGAGGATAGGTCGATTTGAAGGGGAAAGAATTGCCGAGATTTGAGTACAGACTTGCTTGTACTTGGCAATTCTGTTTCAGATGCCATTCTTGTCTTGGGATATTTATTTGTTTTTTACATCGTCTTTTATTTCTTCTTCGGTGTGTTGTCTAATTTTGTGTTAAGAAAATTTTATATTTGTTAATAAGTGAATAAAAATTTTAAAAATTATGAGAAATTGGAAGCGAAATGAAACGGAACAAATAATGCATTTTTAATGTTCGTTTATTATCATATTTACACCGCAATAAAAAGGCGGAATCATTTAATGAAATTTTAAATGATATGAAAAAGACAGACGGCATTATAACCATGGAACAAATGAAACTAAAAGTCAACATAAGAAAATTTAACTTGCTCAATAAAGTTTCTGAATGTGAACATAAAAGCAAGTTCAAAAGAAAATAAATACAAATGAAAATTATACTTGCGCAATTAAAGTTGCCTAATTTGAAAGGGGCCTAACGCTCAAGAAATAGCATTAACTTACTATTGGCCTAAGATTCGAGAAATGTGTAAGAAAGAATGCATAGATTGTAATATTTGCCTACAGAATAAATACGAACGAAGACCAAATAAACAACCAATAGGGAAAACGCCAATACCCACAAAGTAGGGAAATATATACAAATGGACATATTTCACATGAATAATCAAAAATACATCAGCACAATTGATAAGTACTCCAAATATTGTTGTATACGTAAATTACGTAGCAAATAGAAGTATTATGAGTACATCGAAGAAATTCTCACACAGATATACCCAAATGCCAAGCATTTAATAACTTATAATGAGAATGTATTCGTTGGTATACTAGCAAAAAATGTTTATGAGCGCCTATTTATACAACATACAGTAACGCATATTCATCATTCGACAACCAACAGAGAGGTTGATCGTGTTCACAGCACTGTGATTGAAATCTCGACAGCTTTAGCACAACAGAATAGCACTTCACCAGGAGACGAATTATTCAACGCAGTTAGACAAAATAATAAAAATATTCCATCCACAACAGGATATCGACCTGAAGACGTTTTCTTCAACAGAGAACGATACAGTGATATTAAAGAAAAGCTTGAAGACAAACAGGAGAAACTACCCAACTACCATAATAAAAATCGATACTCAATAATTTACAAGGAAGGAGACATAATTTACGCCAAAACACACCGCCGCAATAAAAATAGAATCAAATATCTACAACATAAAGTAAAAGAAGACTGTGGGGACACGATCTTAACAGTGAAGGGTAAGGTTATACATAAAGATAGGATGGATTCCAAAACATCAAAATACTTTGCAGTGATGCTAAGTTACATTAGTTACAAAAATAAAACACATGAGACTTTGCATCACTGCAATGCATATTGATATACGTAGACAAGTCGCACCATGTATAAATTAACAGGAATCTTGATATTGCTTTTCCTATCAATTAATTGCGGTAGAATAACTGATTTGACGGACTAAAAATACGTTCTAGTACAAACATATCCTGCATATCTATATGAAGATGCAGCATATTTATATCACATAGTTAACCTCACAAAGATACTTAGACCATATGAAGACATTATGCAAAATCTATACAATATCGAACAAAGTCAGGAAGAACAAATATTAATAAACAGAATCGAATCATTGAAGACACAATTAATACCAAATACGTACAGTGCAAACTTTCTAGGCACTAAACTTTCTAGGCTTAATGTTGAAATTCGTCGCCGGTACACCAGATCATGATGATTTGATCGAAATAAAAACAGGACTTAATCAGTTGATAGAAAATAACAACAAGCAAAAAATAATAAATTCACGATTTGAAAGAATTTTAGAATCACTAGACCCCAAGGTTATTTCACATACTATGATAATTAACTAAGTATATATAGAAATTGAAATTATAACAAATACAATAAATTTTGCAAAAAATGGAAACTTTTATTCAGTAACACTAAATTTAAATGATGTAAAAGAAATCATATCTAATGAGGGTTTTGACTTACCACTAATAAATATTTTAGAGTATTCAGATATCCATGTTTGTTCGTTTAACCAAGCTGTAATTACAATTTATAAATATCCTTTATTGAAAAATATGTGTAAACTATATAAAATATACCCACTAGCATATAAGCATGGAAAACTATTGTTAGATAAAGAAATTGTTGTTTGTAATAATAATTAAACCTCAGTAAATAATTGTAAAAACTACATAGGAAGTAAAATTAAGAAGTTAATAATTGTACCATAAATGTATTAGAAAATAAGCCCGCCAAATGTGACATAATTCAAGAGAATAATGCACCACTCATAATTCTGGAGAATGATTACATCCTTACAGATGATGAACATATTTGGAATGGCCAAATAATTAAAGGTCCTAAACTAATACAATTTAATATTTTAACAAATATAGATACAAAAGATTACTTCAATCATCAGAAGGAAATAAAAGAAGCTACATATATGTATATAAAAACACGATGAACAGATGGAAATCCTTCGTATTCTATCTTCAAACTCTAACCATAAATTTTCAAATATACAGGAACTGTCAAAATATCTAATCCCTATAGAATACCGTCCCGTACAATACATCATTGTATACTTGGAATTGTTGGATTAATAATATGTGCAATATTAAGATACTATTATAGAGAAATGAAATAATCAGAAAATAGTGGGGACACTTTGTTTTGAGAAGGAGGGGAGTTAATACATGTTCAATCTTATCCAAGTCACATCCAATAACAACATAAACAATAGCAAACAAGGGTCTACATTATCAACACACATATTGTTGATAAAACATAGCAGACAAAGGTCAGCATTATCAACACACATTTCGTTGATAACACATAGCAGACAAGTCAACACTATCAACACATATTTATATTTCTATATAAATATATATATATATATATATATATATATATATATATATATATATATATAGAAATATATATATATATATATATATATATATATATATATATATATATATATAAATATATATTTCTTCTTTATACCCTTCACAAAAAGTGAAGGGGTATATATACTCGTAGGTTTGTCATTCCGTATGTCATTTCTTCGTTATCAATATAGGACCCCATAAAATATATATATTCTGGATCCTTATGAATAGCGATGGCGACTGAGCGATGTCCGTCTGTCCGTCCGTCTGAAATCGGTTTTCCCAAGCCCCCAGAAAAGCTAGAGACTTCGTTCTTGGACCGTTGGATTGGAAATGATCTTAAGTAGAGTGGTATTGAAATTCAGAGAGAAGGAAGCTTACACCTATTTCTCGACGTAAAATTTATACCGAAAATCAATTATAAATTATGTATGAATTTTTGTTAGTTGAACTTTTTCTTTATGTAAATTGTTAATTTTTCAACGGGCTTAAGTTCGAATCTGCATGACTGCAAATTATTTTTTGTTATTTTTTATTAATAAATGAATTTGTTTTTAAATTCTATTTATTATTTTTTATATTAAGATTGGAATATTAAGAATATTTTCATTAATCATCAAACAATTAAATTATTTTCATTAATCATCAAAATTAACAATTTACGAAAATCAATTATATATCTTATGTTTGTAAATTAATCCTTTTTCGTGCTTTGGGAAGCCTCAATGGTCTATTAAAAACTAAAAAAATATAAATTTTTTTACCAGGTATGGGAAATTAAAATTTTTTTTCGGCCCTTTACGTACCTTGTAGCACATGTAGTAACTAAAATTGTTAAAAATTTCAAGTTTTTCTTTAACAAAACCTCTTTATACGTCATGAACATTTGCAATGGCCAAAAAAAATTTTTTTTAATTCAAATTTTCTTCCAGGTGTGGGAAATTGAATATTTTTATACGTGAAAGAAATCAAACAGGCAACTGATGTTGTTTCTTTTGCTAGCTAAAACTATTTTATATTTTAGGAAGAACAAAATTGGTATCAAAAATTTCCAAAAAAATCAAATTTCGAATCCAGGGTTGGACAAGTGCAATATTTTATGGTTCATGAAACTGACCAAAATGGTTCAAAATTGTAAATTTTTCTTAAATAATAATACATTATACCTCATGAAGAGTTGGATTGGTAAAAAAAAACAAAAAAAATTAAAATTTCACTTCCAGGGTTGGGAAGTTTAAAGTTCTTTTGATACATGCAATATTTTGTAGTACAAGAAGAAAGTGACCAAAAAGGTTACAAATATTAAGTTTTTCTTAAATAAAACTATTTCATGCCTTATTAAGAGTTGCATTGGTAAAAAAAAAATAAGATTTCGTTTCCAGGGTTGGGAAATTGAAATATTTTTTCTGCATAAAAGTTTTTTTTGCTAATTAAAACTGTTTTATAATTCAGGAAGAGCAAAATTGGTATTACAATCATAAAAAATCAAAATTTCGACTCCAGGGTTGGACAAATGAAATGTATCATGACAAATGAAAGTGACCAAAAAGTTTAAAAATTTTTATTTTTTTGTCAAGTAAAACTATTTTACACCTGACTAAGAATTGCATTGGTAAAAAAATAAAAATTCGCTTCCAGAGTTGGAAAATCGAAATATTTCTGGTACATAAAAGTACCCACATAAATCCTAAATTTTGTGTTTTTAGTCAATTAAACCTATTTTATATTTCAGAAAAAATTAAATTAGTATTAAAAAATTATTAATTAGGTTCCAAGGTTGAAATTTTTGGTACATACATTTGGTACCCACATAAATTCCAAATTTTGGTTTTTTTCAGTGGATTAAACCCATTTTATATTTCGCTAAGAATTAAATTGGTATTACAAATTTTAAAACTAAAAATTCGATTCCATGGTTGGAAAATTTAGCCATATAAGTTCCTAATTTTGGTTTTTTGTGGATGAAATCTTTTTTATACTTCGGGAAGAGTTTAATTGGTATTAAAAATAAAAAAAAAATTAAAAATTCAATTTCAGGGTTGGAATATCGACATTTTCTGATTCATAAAAGTAACCATATTAATTGTTATTTTTGATTTTTATGATGAATTATACTTTATATATATATTTGATATGAATCTATTTTATTTTTCTACACCTTTATACAATCAGAAATCCATTGTATAACAAGAAAAGTATTTATATTTTATTTTTCATTTTGCCTTATAAATACTTTTCTTGTTATCCAATGGATTTCTGATTGTATAAAGGTGTAGAAAAATAAAATAGATTCATATCAAATATACTTTATTTGTTGGTTTAGTTTTGTATGAGTTTCAAGGCCTACTATTCTTGTTCTGTTGTTATTTTTGAAAATAATTTGTAATTTACAAGTTGTGAATTCTCAGATGGTTTTCGGACGTATATGCATAAGATAAGAGGTTTTTAACTTTTCAAAACTGTTGTTAAAGTCTACTGACGATTTGGTAAAGCACCAATGAAATGCATATAGACATTGCTTAACCACCAACAAATAAATTTCATTTATATATATATATATATATATATATATATATATATATATATATATATATATATATATATATATATATATATATATATATATATATTATACTTTATATATCAGGAAGAAATAAATTGGTGTTAAAAATTAAAAAAAAAAAAACTTTAGGACGATTCTACTGTTGGACAATTAGAACTTTTTGGGGTACATGAAACGGATTTTTACTTTTTGTTTGTAAGTTAAACATATTTGATATTTTTGAAAGACGTTTAGAGGTATTAGAAGTAAGAAGAGCCAAACATTGAGCTTTCTAACCGAAAAATGTAAACGAAAAGAATGACATCTGTGAAGGGTATTTAAGATTCGGTACAGCCGAATATAGCACTTTTACTTGTTTTTTTTAAAGGTTTCTAACTTAAACCTACTTCGTGGCAACCTCAATGGTCTATTAAAAACTAAAAACAATTAAAATTTTTTTTCCTTGGATGGGAAATTAATTTTTTTTCGGCCTATTCCGTATTTCGAAGTTCATGTAATAACTAAAATTGTTAAAAATTTTAAGCTTTTCTTTAACAAAACCTCTTTATAATTCATGAAAATTTGCATTGGCCACAAACAATTTTTTTAATTCAAATTTTGCTTCCAGGGGTGGGGAATTGAAATTTTTTGTTATAAGTGAAAGTAATCAAATAGGCAACTGATGTTGTTGTTTTTGTTTTGCTTACTGTCTTATAATTTATGAAGAACAAAATTAGTATAAACAAGTAAGAGTGCTATATTCGGCTGTGCCGAATCTTATATACCCTTCACAAACGTGCGTCTGGCGTTACATATATTTTTAAGTACATATATGCTATTTGTGAAAGAAACATGGTTCGTTTATTATTAGCTCTATTGCAATTATTAGTTACCTATGGATATTTTTCTACCAAATAATTTGATTAATCGATTTTATTTTAAATACAATAGTTGAATATTTTATTTAAATAATTTTTTACGTTATTAATATTTTCTTAATAACATATAATAAATAATAATAAAAAAATTTGTTGGAGCGAACTTTAACAGAGATCAGGACTATCGGATGGCGATTTACTCATTCAAATCTAAAGCGATTAGAAGATACTCTTCAGATAATTGTTGAAATACAGTCTATCTAACTCTATGGATGTGCTGTTGGCTGAAATAGTAGAACACTAGGCTATGAAGCGGTGGGTCCTGAGTTCAACCCCGCGCTGTCATGAATATTGTGTTGAATTCTTCTGATCAGCATTAGTGCGTTGTTGTGTTAGTTGTTGCCAGCCTGTTTCAATGATGAAGGCATAGTCACTGGTCACTGAACATAATTGGCAGCGACTGACATGATCATGTACTAAAAGCAGAGTAACAGCAACATCCTTCTTCGACGCTCCTATAGGAAAATATTACCCGGCGAAGTAAAAAGGTTGAAATAGCAACAAAAAATTGTCTATCTTCATCTGTCCCGTCAATACTATCCCCTCGTTTTCAGTTACTTCGCAATGATATGTAGTGGTCATCTCCTAGATGCTGGTCCAAGATAAAGAATATATATAAAAGAGACAATAGATTAATTAATTAGCATTTATCTTGACTAATTTACATTCTTGTAAGCTTACATTTTCCAGGGGCATGTTCGAGCATCTAGCACAAACATTTATATGGACTCATTAAAATCTTTTGCTCTGTGAAAAACTGGTATAACTCCAGGACAATGCAGGAACACGTAGGCGATCGGTTTTACATATGTACATATATTGAAATTAAAAAAATTTAGTGCGGCTGTGAGCTTGGACCCAATTAAATGAAAATGAAGAACAATAGAATTAATTTAGAAGCGAGAGCGGAAAGCTCAGAAAATGGTGAAATTGAGAATCCATTCCTGAAGAGGCCGGTGATCGCGAGATCGCCCCCTACGGCAATGAACACGCCGCATAGGGGAGGTTTTGGCATCACAGCTGGTGGTGGTCAGGAACCAAATAGCAAGGTTGAGAAACTAGGAGAGAGGATAGCAAAGCTATTAGACTTTCTCAAGACAAGATCGAATGTCCACAAGGATATAGTATCGATGTCTCGAGAAATATAGGCATTGTATATGCAGGTGGCAGATGAGCTGAGCAGTGGTACTGCTAGCAATGGCAAGGTACACTGCAATAAGCAGACGCAGACAGGGGTTATGGTAAGACCATCTCCCCCTGTCCCTGCAGGTGCGATCCCGATGCGTAGGAGAGATTAAAGTACTCTTGGGCCAAAGGAGAATAGGGCTAAGAAGAAGAGGAAGGATGCAGTAGATGCTATCAGAAGTAGTGAAGGTAGCTCTGTGGGATCGGCGGCTGCTTTGCCGAACCCAGGCACTAAGGAACCTGGGTGGATAAAGGTCCGTCCCAGGGAAGTGAATAGAAATAAGATTAGGAATAAGCAGGGGTCACGTTCGGATGCCCTGGTTATTAAACCATGTGGGAACGCTTCCAATGCTGAGATTCTCAGGCAAATGATGAAGGACCCTAAACTTAGTAATCTGGGGGAGAATGTGAAGGGCATTGGGAAGACTGGGAGGGGTGAGCTGCTACTGGAGCTCACTAAACCCGCTCACCAGAACATAGGTGTGTTCAGGTCGGAGGTGGAAGCGGTACTGGGTGGAACTGCCGAAGTATGGGCACTATCCCAAGAGGTTAGGATCGAAATTAGGAACATAGACGAGGTGACTTCCAAGGAGGACATCTATGACACCATAGTTAGTAAATCCAATGATTTTAAGGAACTGCACTTGACTGCAATTAGATCACTGAGGAGAGCGTATGGGGGAACACAAACTGCCACGATTGGCGTGAGTGCTCCTCTAGCTAGACGTCTTCTAGAGATGTCCAAGATACGCATCGGCTGGGTCGTATGTCGAATACGGAAAAAGATAGCTCCGAAGAGGTGCTACAACTGGATTTTGGACATAGGGCGACGAATTGTAGCGGACAGGATCTATCCGGAAATTACTTGCGTTGTGGGGAAGCTGGCCAAAAGATTGCAACATGTTCCAACAGACCTTCGTGCATGCTCTGTAGGAAGGGTGGAAGTACTAATGGTGACCATGTCACCGGATGCGTAGTTTGCCCGTACTACAAGAGGGCGCTACAAAAGCTTAAGAGTTAAACAGTAATTGATAATCAGGATGCGCATATTACAGCTAAATCTCAATCATTGAAAAGCAGCACAGGAGTTGTTATATATATATGTATATATATATATATATATATATATATATATATATATGTATATATATATATATATATATATATATATATATATGTATATATATATATATATATATATATATATATATATATATATATATATATATATATACCTGTATATATGTATATCTAGCCGGAAGTAAAATATTTATTGAAACGGACTTGAACTGCAAGCAACAAAAGGCAAAAAAGGTTATGTTACAACTGAAAAAAGAGATTTTAACAGCAAGTAAAGCTAAACGAATTATGGTACGAGGCGACAGAATACGTTTAGGAGATAAATGGCTCTACTGGAACAGTGAACAAATTCTCATGTGCAACATTAGAAGCGGCAGTAAAACACTCAAAGAATTGTATGGAGATCTATTATCGCAAATAGATATTTTATATCCTAGTTTATTAACTAAATCAAATTCAAAAAACTAAAACGTTTAAATTTTGAAAGTAACACAAACGTATGTCAAAGCTTTAATGAAATTAAAAAAATGTACTAACTTTTTAAAATCATTTCGTATAATATACATGGTTTGCATAATAATTTATTATGGGTTGCATAATAAATTATTATATATTACTATATATTAATCACGTTAATTCTCTTGATATTGTTATTTTGATTGAAACCCATTTAACAGAAGAACAAACAGAACAATATAAAAAATATATCCCAAATATAACAACATATTGGAAACCAGCATATAGAACTTCTAACTGTGGCAGGGAGATTGTAGGTTGCATGTTTGGCATCAAATAACACATCTGAAATTAGTTGGTCCTTTTCTCATATCAATGGAGTGGATATAATAAAGGTTACGATAAATGGATCAGAGATTTTAATATTTCCATTATATATTAGAGGAGCAGAATGGAATTCCGATTTTGAGGTAGTGGAAAAATACTTTGTGGAATACATCCCAACAAATGCAGTAGGTATAGGGGATCTAATTACTCGGATTGGCCACACAACACAAAACATTGAAGATGAATATTTATCCGAGTTCTACTCGTACACAGATCAAAGAAATTCGGAAGACCTTGTTGTAAACAAGATGGGGAAAAAAGGTAATGAAGTTCTCCAGAAATTATGGTCTAACGGTACTTCTTTTTTAGGAGTAGGACCAGCACTCAGGGAATGACCCCTACATATGCAATGCATTGCGCCGGAACTGAAAACGAGGGGATAGTATTGAGGGGACATATTAGGAAAGATGAGACGATAGACAGTTTTTTTTAGCTATTTCAACCTTTTTTACTTCGCCGGCTTAATAGTGTCAGTCGCTGCCAATTATGTTCAGTGACTATGCCTTCATCATTGAAACAGGCTGGCAACAACTAACACAACCACGCACTAATGCTGATCGGAAGAATTCATGACTCAGTGCGGGCTCAAACTCAGGACCCTCTGCTTCATAGTCTCGTGTCCTACTACTTCAGCCAACAGAGCTTAATGGTGCGACCAAAGGCGATGAATGCGGATATACACTTATTGGGGGTATGGGCGACTCCGTTATAGATCTATGTGCAATTTCTCAAGAATTTCTGGAGTATGTTGACTACTTTACATTTGAAGAACAAATTTGGTCAGATCATGTGCCAATTTGTCTAGACTTTAAGATAAGTATTCGAAAAGACCAAAATAAAAATATGTTATTACCAAAGCTTTCGTGGAAAAATCACCTAAGCAATAAGTATAAACACAATGTGATAAATAATATTTGTGGTTTAAAGGCAAATAAGGATATACTAGATCTAGAAGGCATCGTAAATGTAATACAAAAATCAGCAAATAAAAATAGTAAAAAGAACCAAGTGCTTACAGCAACAAATAAGTGGTTTGACTGGAAATGCTGTGAAGCTAGAAGAGCCTCATTTGAATTGCTAAAAAGCTATAAACTAGATAGAAAGGCAGAATCAAAAAGAAAATATCAAATGGCGAATGAAAAGTTCAAATTCATATGCAAATTCAAAAGGGTTCAATTTTATAAAGATCTTGATTGCAAAATAAATCTGATAACAGACAGTAAATCTTGGTGGAAGATCACCAATGGAATAAGAAACAAAGATTTTCAAGAGCATCCAAATATACCTTCATCTATTTTTAGGTCACATGTTATGAATATCAAACGGATGATTCGCTGGATAAAAACATTAGCTCCTCAGAAATACATGCTGTCCTAGCCAAGGTAAAAGCGGATAAAGCACCCAGAGAAGACAGAATTCCCTACGAATGTTTAAAAAATGCACCTGATGAGTTAATCACCGAACTGGAAAACGTATGTAATGTTTTATTTGATAATATCAAATTGATTCAAGCCGATAACCCGTTCGCTATTAGCGTAATATTTCTTATATTTAACAAGTAAAAGTGCTATATTCGACTGTGGCGAATCTTAAATACCCTTCACAGATATAATTCTTCTTTCTTTCTTGCTAAAACAGGAAGTAGGTTTAATTAAAAGATGTAACATAGTTTTACTTGACAAACAAATTTAAATTTTTAAACTTTTTGGTCACTTTCATGTACCATAAAATATATTATTTGTTCAACCCCGGAGTGGAAATTTTATTTTTTAAGATTTTAATATCAATTTTGTTCTTCCTGAATTATAAAATAGTTTTAATTAGCAAAAACAACAACGTCAATTGCCTATTTGGTTACTTTTATATATATATCAATTTCCCAACCCTGGAAACGAAATTTAAATTTTTTTTACCAATGCAAGTCTTAATGAGCTATGAAATAGTTTTATTTAAGAAAAATTTAATATTTGTAGCCATTTTGGTCACTTTTATGTACCACAAAATATTGCAGTTATCCAACTCTGGAATCTAAATTTAATTTTTTTTTTAATTTTTGATACCAATTATGTTTTTCCTGAACTAAAAAATTGTTTTAATTAGTAAAAAACGACGTTAGTTGCCTTTTTGGTTACTTTTATGTACAAAAAAAAAAATTTCAATTTCCCATCCCTGGAAGCGAAATTAATTTTTTTTTTACCAATCCTAGCCTTCATTAGGTATAAAGTCGTTTTATTTAAGAAAAACTTAAAATTTGCAACCATTTTGGTCATTTTCATGTACTACAATATATTGCATGTACCAAAAAACTGTAAACTTTCCAACCCTGGAAGTGAAATTTTTATTTTTTTGGTTTTATTTTTAACCAATGCAACTCTTCATGAGGAATAAAGTAAAATTTACAATTTTCAACCATTTTGGTCACCTTCATGAACTATAAAATATTTCACTTGTCCATCCTTGGATTCGAAATTTTTATTTTTTTTTTGGAAATTTTTGATACTAATTTTGTTCTTCCTAAAATATAAAATAGTTTTAGATAGCAAAAAAGAAAACAACGTCAATTGCATTTTTGGTTACTCTTATGTATAAAAAAAATTTCAATTTCCCAACCCTGGAAGCGAAATTTTAATTTTTTAATTTTTTTTATCAGTGCAAATCTTCATGAGGTATAAGGTAGTTTTGTTTAAGAAAAACTAAAATGTTGTAACCATTTTGGTTATTACATGTACTACAAAATATTGCATGTACCAAAAAAACGTTAATTTTCCCAACCCTGGAAGCGAAATTTAAATTTTTAGTTACTTTTTATCAGTGCAACGCTTCATGAGGTATAAAGTAATATTTTTTTAGAAAAATTTCAAATTTTTAACCAGTTTGGTCACTTGCATGTACTATTAAATATTGCACTTGTCCATCCCTGGAACTTTGAACTTTGATACCAATTTTGTTCGTCCTAAATTATAACACAGGCTTAGTTAAAAAAAAAACATCAGTTGCCTGTTTGATTACTTTCATGAATAAAAATTATGCAATTTCCCACCCCTGGAAGCAAAATTTGAATTAAAAAATTTTTTTTGGCCAATGCAAATCTTCATGACGTATAAAGAGGTTTTGTAAAAGAAAAACTTAAAATGTTTAACAATTTTAGTTACTACATGTACTACAAAATACGGAATGGGCCGAAAAAAAATTTTTTAATTTTCCATCCCTGGAAAAAAATTTTTATTTTTCTAATTTTTAATAGACCATTGAGGCTTCCCAAAGCAAGACATAGGTTTAATTTACAAACATAAAAAAAATAAATGATTTTTGGTATAAATTTTGCGTCGAGAAATAGGTGTAAGCTTCCCAGTTCTGGAACCATACTTCGGATCTTTCTGAATTTCAATAGCACTTTTATTTAAGTTCATTTCCAATCGAACGGTTCAAGAACGAAGTCTCTAGCTCTTCTGGGGGCTTGGGAAAATCGATTTCACGTACAGACAGAAGGACAGACGGACATCGCTCAATCGTCATCGCTATTCATAAGGATCCAGAATATGTACACTTTATGGGGTCCCATGTGCGTATTGAAGAAATTATACTCGGAATGACAAACCTATATATTAGGGCGTCTCGAAAAAAAAAGTTCGCCGTACACCACAGAATATAAAGTATTGTTGCAAGGCAGTTTTGAAAAAAAAATTTTTAATTTTTTTTGCCGAAAGTAGGGGTCGCCAAACCACATTTTTCGTTATATCTTCGACATTTATAGTCCTATCTCAAAGTGTGATATATCGATGTTTTCGTCTTGAGGAGGCCAATATTTTGATTTAATAGTCTCATTCTAGTATTTACCTACCAGATCTCAGTTTCTACCACCCTAATGTACCACCCTATTGTCAGAAAATTAAAGCCCGCAAAAAATCATTAAACTTTTGTTAAAGAAGTTTTTCGATATTTCCAACAGAACTGTTAAAAAATACAATTTATGTTTTTTGCCGAATGTAGGGGTTACCTTTTTGAGTATTTTTGTCAGATTTTCTGTATTTACTGTCGGATCTCACAGTGCGATATATCGATGTTTTTGTCTCGAGGAGGCCAATGGTCATCTTTAATATTCATTGACCTCAATATAACCGTTCTAATAGTTACAGCCTTAACTTATGAAATATTTCCATAATTCCGGTAGATCTATAAGAAAAAAATTCATGTTTTTTGTCGAGCCTAGGAAATGTGATTTTAAATTGATTTGAAATTGATTTGAAATTTTTCGTACAAAATTTTATACCCGGAAATCCATCTTTCGGTTAGACGTTAACGGGAGATTAAGTAAATTCAAATTAGTTTAAATCCTCTAATAATGGAAGTAGTACCGTTATTACTCTCATAGTTTATTTATTTTTGTATTATCCATGAAATATCTGTTGGAATTATCAATATTTAATCGTGTCGTGTCAAGAATTAATTTAAATAAACTAAAAAATGTCTTTTACTATCAGTGAATTAAATAACACTAAATTACCAACTAAGGGTGATGTTATTAATTTCTTTTTACATCTTCGGCATAATGCTGGTAGAATTCGAAAGCTGGGTGCTTTTAAACAAGAAGTTTTGAGAGGTATCATCATTTTGTGGCAGCGCGCAGGCATTCCAGTAATGTCGGTAAGTGGTGTTCGTAAAAGTTTGGATAAGCTTCTGAATGATTACTACAAAATGGTAAAATATAAATTCGAATACAATGTAAATGAGTGGAATAGATTGTTCTTAATTTCGCGTTGTAAGTGCGGTATTGAAAGAAATATTGCATGCAATTGCACAGCCTCTGATAAAATTCCAGACCACGCAAAAGAGTTTTTCATCGATCAGTGCGGTCCACGATTGTTGACTATAGATTATGTTGCTGATATGATGTCGACGAGTAGCAACGGTGAAGAAATGTCGAAGACTGTTGAATCATCTTAAGGGTTTGCGTGACGAATTTGTCAGCGTTGGATATAATGTAGACAGTGAAGAAGAGCAGGAGTTTGAGGAAAATGTTAACGATGTATCACAGACTTTAAAAAAATTTGTAGTGGCTGACATTTCATTGCATAATTTTAGTTCAGCTTTGGATCGCAGCGACACATCAGTTCGATACGGTGCCTTACTTGCGACCATGTTAATTAAAGATTTAAAGTTGTCTATTACCGCAAAAGCAAATGAAGAGTTATCACAAGAAACTGCCGAAAGCATATGCCAGTTTTTTGATGGACTTGTCATCGACAAAAACAAAATATTTAGGGAACGTGTAAAATTCCGTAAGCAAGCAACAGTCGCAGCAAAATGTAACGATTTAATAACGTGCATTTCTTTCGATGGTAAAAAAGAGCCTACTTTGAAAAGAATAACGGAGGCAAATGTGGCTCGGAATGTTGTTGTCAATGAAGAGCATATCACTATATTGAAAGAGCCACACTCCAAATTCATTGGCTATGCTACGCCCACTGACAGCACCGCTATGGAAATCCAAAAAAGTATAGTAGATTTCTTAAGGAATGGAAACTTCAGTACGGATAACTTAGTAGCTATTAGCTGCGATGGAACTCCTACCAACACTGGTTACAAAAATGGAATCATTCCAAGAATGGAACGCCAGTTACAGAGGCCGTTGCAATGGTTCGTGTGCCTATTCCACTTCAATGAATTACCATTCAGTGCTTTATTGAGATCATTGCTTGGCAAACAAAAAGGAGATACGGAGTACCTGTTCCAATGGAAGAAGATGACTCAAATTTTCATTTAAGACCTCGCGAAAATTACCCTATGTAACACTTTATGTAGATAATAAGCCGTATTATTTTCTTGTTGGTACAGGATCTTCCGTTAGTATTATAAGAAAGAATATTTTGCCGTTGGTAATAGAAATAACAAAACTAATTACTTTAAGTACAGCTACAGGTTTCGTAACATAAGATTCAGCTCCACGCATTTGTTTGTTTAATAAGTGAATAAAACTTTATATCTATGATTTTTCCGATAACTATGAGGGTTTTTTAGGTTATGATGCGCTACAAATTTTGAACGCGCAAATTGATGTTGGTTGACCATAGTTTTGGATGACTTTAAATATCAAATGGAAAATGACACAATTAGCGAGCGATACTATGAATTTGCGAAACAAAGATTTACAGCCTTATGCAAAAAAACTTAACACAGACTGGTAAACCAATGTTAAGCAAAATTCCTTAAAGTATCATGCAAAAACGGTTGTTAGCTCAACACACGTGTTGTAAACCGATGTTAACATCAAATAATTTAAATTAGCTACTCATGTACTTTGAAGCGGTGTTAAATTTTTTTTTTGGCAAATGTTTTGTGAAAACTTTTAATTAAAGCATTTCAGTTTTGTGTATTTTTATATTAAAAATGGATACATTAAATTTAATGAACAGAATCGGTAAAATTATTTATTTCTATGTGAAAATTTTATTCAATATGTAATTTTTATTTAGAACGTATAAACCAAATAGCGGGCTATTATCGGGCACGTACTTATAAAAGAGAAGTACCGTTTTAGCAAGGAAACAGTGAGGAAAATTGTAATATTGGTAAAACAAGACATTGAAGTAGACAGCAGGGGATGTGGAACATCACCAAAATACAATTTTGATAGCCATCCACTGATTTTTGAGCTGTGTTATTGTGCGGTAACTCCCGACACATTAACTGTTGAAGCTAAAAAATGTATGTAAGAAAGTTAAAAAAAAAGGTAATGATCATATGGTTGTATATATATATTTATATATATATATATATATATATATATATATATATATACATATATATATATATATATATATATATATATATATTTATTTATTTATATATATATATATATATATATATAAATAAATAAATATATATATATATATATATATATATATATATATATATATATAAATAAATATATATATATATATATATATATATATATATATATATATATATATATGTACAGTACGAGCTCGGTATGCGCAACCGAAGGGAAATCGGGGTTGTTGCTTTTACCGAAAAGTTGCAATAACCGACCACTAAAAATTTAATATAAAAATACATCATTATTTAACTTAAATTCATTCATTTTTATTACTTTAACATAAATAAAGTAAAAAATAAATGTTTTATACATAAGTACATACTTAAATAAAAAGCAAAACAAATAATAAAAATAAACTTCATATTTTATACGTTTATATCTGAATGTATGTGAGTTCTATTATAAATAGAACTTAGTTTGAGGAAAAGAATGTTGAAATTTTGGTTTGAGTCTTATACTTTTTAACCTTTTGGGAAGTCGCAGCTTCCTTAATTTCTTGAAGAGCAATTAATTTTTCATAAGGAATATCATTTTCTGTTGCCCACTCCATAAAAATGTCAAGGGCTTTAATGGCATCATCTAATTTAACTTTTTGCGTTTTTTCAATTTGTACATTCTCTGCAATTTCTTCGTCTGAAAGATCTATAGCTTCGGGCCGATTTCACCATCTGTAAAGTTCATATCCGGTAAAATATCCTGTAACAAATTCGAAATAGATGGTGTAATTGAAGTCTGTTCTTCTGCCATCTGATCCCTTAACAAACTCAATGGTAGATTGTCTTCATCAGTCCATTGTTCATTTTTTGACATTAAAACGTTCCAACATTTCTTAATAGCGACGCACACTGGGGTATTGGACACCCAAAACGGAGATTAATTGAAAAATGAAAATTGGGATATCCGATTAATGTTTTATACCCGATTATTGTAGACAAAATTCTCCATCACTAGGCAAAAGAATCGATAACATATGTTGCTTAGTTCAATTTTTGCTTTGTCTCAAAGTTTGTAATTTTTTTCGATTTTTACGCGTCGTGATACTAATAACTGTTTCTTCGGGTCATGAAATACATTCTGAAAAATTCAAACATTTTTGTCACAACACTGCCAGACATTTTGTTAAAATGTATGCATGGTATAAAATGCCTACCACTTTACACAAATATTTAATTCATGGCCCTGAAACTGTAACGCACGCACTTCTTCCAATCGGACAACTTTCAGAGGAAGCCCAAGAAGCTAGAAACAAGGACTTCAAATGCTATAGGGAGCACTTTTCACGTAAATGTAACCGTGAGAAATCAAATGAAGACATTTTAAACAGGTTGCTACTGAGCTCCGATCCGATCATTAGCAGCAAAATTAAGTTACCAAAAAAAAAATTTCAAGCCCTACCAAAATCAGTAGTAGAATTGCTTATTCCGCCAACTATTTCAGTAAGTGCTTTTCGATCTGATGATAGTGATGATGAAACTGGAGATGCACATGTTGAGGAACTAGAGGATTGTAGCTCCGATTACAGTGACTAAACTAAATAACACTTGAATGGAAAATCAGGTCATAATATTTTATATGGGTTTTAAAAATATATATAACAATGTCTATTTTTTTCAGATGATACAACCATTTGCTTTTGATGAAATTGTTTATAAATATAAATGAAGAATTAAAATTTCAAAGGTTTATTTAAATTTTTTTATTGTTTCCATTAGGTAAATTTGTTTGTAACAAAGGGGGCGTGGCACCGCCCTATTCCACCTTGGATGTAATTCATATTCTGATAGTTCATGAGATATAATCGTTCTAATTTTTAGGTTATATGGGTGGTGCCACGCCCCTTTATCCAGTCACAACCAAGTATAGCCAAGTACTATTACACGGTCAACAGTACCACATTGGGAATGTCTCATGACAATCAGTCTATTATTATGGCCTTCAGAGCGATTTTTAATAAGGGGGAGTGGCACCGCCCACTTTTCCAAAAAATTTGTATCATATATCACTCAGGGATAACGTATCATTCTTATAGTGAAAGAATTTTTCAAATCGGATAAGTAGTTTAATTGATCTCCGTTTTGGGGGTACAATACCCCACTGTGCGACGGCAGAAACTTTGTCCCATGCGTTCACCAAAAAAGTAACTGCCATACGAATATTGAAATCTTTTAGCTTTTTCTCTAAGTTTGTGCCCTTTGTGCCAATTAAATGGGTTAAAAGGTTTTTTTATAATAGATTTTTGTCAAATTTATTGCATTCTGATCTAGCGGTTGAAGTAAAGCTGTGCAATTTGGAGGCAGACACGTTATGACAAAGTTTCCATCATCACTTTTGAGCTCGTTATTTTTTGGATGACATGGTGCGTTGTCTATTAGTAATAACGCCTTTCTTGAAAGACCTTTAGAGCGAAGGTATTCAGTTACCTATTGTTAAAAGAAAGCCACGCACTAAAAATAAAACCCTATTTTGAATATACATAACTGATTAAAATACAAACCTCAGGCATAAAAACGTTTCTAAACCAATCTTCAAAAATGACGTAAGTCATCTATGCGCTTTCTATGTTTCCTCTGTAATGAACTGGCCTGTTATTAAAGTTCTCTTGAAGTTCTATTAAAGTTCTGATTTCCCAATAACAAATAATTTTAATTTATGTGATCCAGTTGCATTCATAAATGGCAAAAATGTTACCCTTTCTTTAGAAACTTTACGTCCTGGTGCTGACTTTTCATTTAAACTTACTAGAGTTGTATTTGGTAGAAGTCTAAAAAATAACCCGTACTCGTCGCAGTTGTAAATCTGATCAGGAACTAATTCTAGTTCATTGATCTTAGCGGTGAATTCTTCTAAAAAGGGATCTACGTTCTCCACCTTAAAAGCTATCAATTTTCTCCGCATATTTTTAGTCTCCGTATACAATGTCGCTTTTTAAAGTTCTTTACCCATCCAAGGCTAGCAGTAAAAGTTCCAGGTTTTCATTTAATTTATTATGGAAAAATAGGGCTTTTGACTTTAAAATTTCCTCAGAAACTGGAACGTTATTCACTCTCTGTTTTAAAAACCATTTGAACAAGGGTTTTTCCATTTCTGGGTACTCAGCTACCCTAAGTGTAAGTCGATTTCCTGTTCAGGGTTCAGAGTTTTTAGCAAATTTTCGTATCGCAAGCTCATTTTTTTTATTCTGCTGACTGTTGACTTGTTAACTTTGTAATCAATACAAATCTTTTTAACAGATTCACCATTTTGCAATATGTTCAAAATTTCTAATTTTTGTTTAATTGTTAGCTTAATCACTTTTTTTACTACTCCCATATTTTTTAAAATGATGTGTACTTAAAATCTTCACTTAACTCATGTAAAACTTTAAACACAACGTGCAACGCATTGTAAAGATTAAAATACAAAACTAACTGCATATTAACAGACTACATTTTTGTTTATTACATTGGCGTAGGATTATTTTTCCTTAAAATATATTGAGATTATTAAAAATGTTTAAGCTCCTGCGTGAGAACAAAAAAGTAAAGAGCATAAAATAAATAAAAAAAGTACCACCACTGACATGTGGAAAACATTTTTAAGATGGATTCTTTGCTGTTAAAACTACGTTTCTGAACAAATAAATTCAGAGAGAAAACGCTTAAAATTTAATAAAACAGAAAAAGTTGCACTTATCGAGACTGTTTTTTGAAAAAAGTTGCACTTATAAGGACTGTAATGTACAAAAATTGCCTGTGGCGCTAATCGAGGTGTTGCGATAATCAGTGGATGCGCAAATCGAGCTCGCACTAAATATATATATATATATATATATATATATATATATATATATGTATATGTGATGTAGATAACTTTCTGCCACTTCCACCCATGCGTTTTTCTTTGAATGGTTGGTATTGTTGTCCGTATTTTTGTTTACAATGACTTTTACCTTCTTTCTTATGAGCTCCTTAAGCAGCATCTATGCCGGTATATATCATTCAAAGTATTAACACACATAATGTAAAAACAATAAAATTTATAGTGATGTACATGCAATCAACACAAGTAAAGAATGGTTGTTTTTTAAATAATCGGTTTAAACCCTTAACAAAAAATGGTGTATTTATTATTTTTCACTATTATAAATATCTTTAGTTTATGTTTTTTCTGTAGTATATATATTATTTTGCATATAAAAAATTAAAAATGTTATTTTATGTTAAAAATATACAAAACATTGTTAAAACATCCGACTATCAGGATGAATTAATACTCACTATTTTGCATCGTTAACTACAAAGAGACAAGAGACAATGATGACGTTGCCAGTATCAACAAGTAAAATTATTTGAAGTATGCAATAGTTAACGCACTGTTTTTGCATATAAGTTTTTAACATAGGTATTGTAATCGCCACTGTACAAGTACATAAAAATGCAGCTCTGAAAAGTAACCGGTATTATTCTCTCTTTGTATTTTACATTATTATTTTATATTTTGCATTTAATTGTCATTTGTAATTTTACATCCGGAATTTCTTTTAAAAATATCTCTCCTTTCAACCACAAGTAGTAGCGCACAACGTGTCTCATATTTTCTTTAATGAAAAGTTGGTGGTTTGATACCAAAAAGTAAGTTTGAAATATCCTCCTAACTAAATTATAATTTGCAAATAAACTGAATATGTATTATCTTTAAGGAATTAAAACATAAGGTTGCGTCAGAAGCTGACAATAAAGAAATAATTGAATTTCATCAAAATTAACCTGTGTTGTCAATCTAAACGGGCCACCACGAACTACTAGTCTGAACAAAAATTTTTAATTCTTTTTGTGGTCACTTATTCATGTACCTCGCCAAGTGGATGTAACTGATGCTAGAGTTTTCCGTCCCTACCTACAAGGAAACACAGTTGCCAAAATCAACATAACCTCACACACGTAAGTACCAATATGGACTCATTACAGCACGGTCAACCACACAATGCAGACGTTTCGCCACAAAACGTCCAACAAATATGTCAGCTTTGCCACGATCAAATCGTCGATGCCATGGTAAGCTGCAACTCATGCCATAAGCCATACCATATAACTTGCGCAAAAGTCTCAAGCCCAGAAGAAACATGGTTGTGTCAATCGTTGCAACACAAACTCATCGCACTCTGCTTCTAGCACACATTCGTCGTTGGCGTCAAAAGACTCTGTTAGCAGAAGGAAAGCGCTTGAGCTGAAACGGTTAGAAGAAGAACGTGAGCTGTCAATGAGACGCGATCAGGAGTATTTACATAAAAAATATCAAATTCTTCATGAAATTGAAGAAGAAGATACCGACATTCCAACAGGTTCGAATCAAATTACCCAAAAGCAAAATGCCATAGTCCCACAGGCGAACCTAAGCTCACTCAATGCATCCGTACATGCGCCAATCATATCAAATAGCTGCCCTATTATGACCACCGCTGCATACGATCCACCTGTGAACAGCGTAAATGAACAAAACAACATCACAAATTCACAGCCTTATAAATTTATTTATCCAAATTTTTCACTACACTCAACAGCTCATCAAAATTTAAATCAAACTCATCTAGGTTATTCACAAAACATTAATAATGCACAGCAGTCTCAATCATTTATTAATCCCGGGCAGGCTGAAACATCTCACTCACCGCCGTTGCAGCAAACACCTCTAGGAAATAGGCTAAGATCTGACCAATTACATGCTCGTCAAACCGTGCCCAAGGATTTACCAACTTTCTCTGGCTGTCCCGAGGAATGGCCTTTGTTCAGCTCTACCTATGATTGGTCTACAGAAGTCTGCGGGCTGACGGATGCAGAAAATTTGATAAGGCTCCAAAGAGCACTCCGTGGTGAAGCATTAGAGGCTGTTAAAAGAATTCTGGTTCATCCGTCATGTGTACCACACGCTATTTCCACTCTGAAATTATTATACGGGCAGCCAGACAAGATTCTTTTTTCACTAAAAAACAAAATAAGAATATTACCACAAATTGACGCCAACAAAATGGAAACAATTACCAACTTTGCGATCCAAGTAAAGGGTCTCCAATCAACAATTGAAGCCTGTGGCCTTATTGATGAACTAAATAATTCATCGTTGCTCCAGGAACTCGTCTCAAAATTGCCTCCGTATTATCAAATAATTTGGGGTTCAACCAAACTAAATCTTCAGTAAAATAATAAAAAAGCAAATTTAACTCAATTTTCCAATTGGATATTTGATATTGGGCTGTCAGCTAACACTGTTAACGTCGAAAATAATATGACGGTTGACTCTGTAAATAATCGTAAGCAGAAAAATGTCTTTTGTAACACACACACAGAAACCAATAAAAAGAAATGTTTGGTTTGCAGCAGTGACTGCAAAAATGTCTCAAGCTGTAAAAAATTCTTGTCTGCAGCAGAGTACTTCAAAATCACGATTTTTCTTGATTTTGTTCAACACAAACATTTTTGTTCATATTAAAGATTAAAGAAAAATTCAATGGTGATTAAAAATCATTTCATTCTGCTGTATACATCAAATTCTGATTATGAGTAGAATTCACAAAAGCATTTTATGAGCAAGATCGCACAGGCAAGAGAAGGGCTTGTAGTAAATTCATCGTGCCTTAACGCTCTTATTCTCATTAATTCACACAAAGTGTTTGAACCAACCGTCTGTGTGACTTGAGCAATGTGATATACGAACAATGCAAACAACAAAACCAATTCAACGTTGATACATGAGGGGAGGTATACGTTAAGTCTTTATTTGAATTTGTTCATCAAAAACCAAGTTAAAGAGAATACACATGGGCAAATGCACGGTGGTTTATGATATTTTTTTTTACAAAATGGAAACAAATGAGGGTGTGTGGACAAGTTTAATCGTTTAAAAAATAGGGTTGTCTTTTGTTTGCTTTTTATTGTTAAACATGTGTCCGATTAATAAATCAAATTTAGTTGAATTGCATACGCCAAAATACACATGCAAATATGGCAGCCGAAAAAAATTTTGTTTTAAGTCAAATTCACAAGAACCTTTACACCTTGTCATCACGACGTAAGGGAAAAAGTGTAATATGGAACATATTAAGCGAAATAATTAGTGAAAAAGATGAAGTACTGGAGGGCTACTTATACTGCAGAAAATGCTCCAACGTTTTAAAGTATTCGCCGAAACAAACTTCAAATTTGAGCCGGCATAAATGTTGCCAATTGCTGAAAGAGCAACCGGTTTTGAAAAATGTTGCAGCAGAAGACAAAAAAGCTGCTGATAACACCTGTGTAGCATGGGTAAGTGAGGACTGTCAACCTTTTTCTGCTATTAGTGGCTCTGGTTTCATGAAACTGGCAAAGTTTCTAATTAATATTGGCGCTAAGTACGGAGAACAAGTTGTTATTGAGGCTTTGCTTCCTAACGCGATTACACTTTCCCGTACTACGCAGAAGCTCGCTGATGAAAAAGAAATGGAAATCAAGAACGAGATATTTGAAGCTGTTCAAAGCGGAGGCGCATCTGCAACAATTGATCTTTGGACAGATAATTTTGTACATAGACATTTTTTAGGAGTAACTTTACACTACCAAAAAAATTTTAAATTTTATGACATTATTTTGGGGCTGAAATCGATGGATTTCGAAAGATCAACAGGTTACAATATTAGAAGCAAATTGAACAGTTTATTTGAGGAATTTAGTGTTACCAATATAGATGAAATAAAATTTATAACGGATAGAGGATCGAACATTATTAAGGCATTAGAAAATAATGTACGACTTAATTGCAGTAGCCATTTGTTTGCAAATGTCTTGGAGCACTCTTTTAAAGAAACAGAGGAGTTAAAAGAATTGGTTGAGGTCTGCAAGAAAATTGTAAAATATTTCAAAAAATCCAACCTACAGCACCAGCTACCTACATCATTAAAAAATGAATGTCCCACTCGCTGGAATTCAAATTTCACCATGTTTAAATCGATAGTAGATAACTGGTACCACATTAATGAAATATTAAAAGAGAAGCAAGAAAGTCAGCGATTATTATTAATAAGTATTTCAACCCTAAAAGAACTAGTGGATTTATGCGATGATTTTGATACCATATTTAAAAAACTGCAACTATGCAGCTCTCCCTCTTTATATTATGTTATACCGTCTATTCAAAAAGTCAAAAAACGATGTGTTCCTAAGACAACAGATGTAAATGCAATAGCTTCATTTAAGGAAAAAATTAATAGCAATATTGACAAAATTTGGTTAGCAAACATAAGTTTATGGCATAAAACAGCATTTATTTTATATCCGCCTGCTAACAAATTGCAACATGCCGACGTAAATGAAATTAAAAATTTTTGCATTTCGTTAATTAACAACATCGCATCATCATTGCCATCAACATCCTCACATTCTATAACAGAAATTCCATCTACCCCCGATTCTATTACGCCATTTTCATTTGTAGAGAGTAACGTTTCAAGAGACATAGAACCTTCAACTCCGTCCCAATTTCAAAAAGATATTAATATCTTTTTTTCCGAATTGATCCCAATATATATATATATATATATATATATATATATATATATATATATATATATATATATATATATATATATATCCTTATGTTACTTATGGAATTAATAGTTAAAAAAGTGTAATAATTTGAATAAATTGTTGAGTTTTTACTTAAAAATAAATGTTCTATTTTTATTAATTGTACTGTTTTTGTATCATGATGCACTAATTACACTGTTCTCTAATTTGATACTTTAACCAGCAAGCGGGGGACCCAGGTGCTAACCTCTTTTTAGCTTTAATTTTCTTAAATCTTAAAATCGTACAAGCAGTCTAAAAATTTTGCAAATCTTGCTTGTGGGTTTTCTTTTAATTTAAATTCCTCAATTTCAATTTATATTTCTCAATTTTAACGTAATAAAATATACAATTTAAATAAGACAAAGAAAGTTCCACACCACTGTAAAGGAGAACAAATAAAAATAAACAAAAATAAT
This sequence comes from Linnaemya tessellans, assembly GCA_951800035.1. Taxonomy (NCBI): domain Eukaryota; kingdom Metazoa; phylum Arthropoda; class Insecta; order Diptera; family Tachinidae; genus Linnaemya; species Linnaemya tessellans. The sequence continues at coordinate 47,261,209 of OX637534.1, forward strand.
TATACATATTATTTGCAATATCGAACTGCAAATAAAATCAATATTTTCTTACAAAAATTTCCTATTTTGCCATAAACAACACGAATAGACATCATAAACCACTGTAAATTAAAACAAAAAACAAGCGTGCCTTTGTTGATGGGAATGAACAAATTCATACACAATGATTTCTTGCTTTTTGTACTTTAATGTTGATAAAATTTTTGATCGTTGAGTGGAAAAGACAAGTACAGAAGTTGACAAGTTTGATTCGACCTATGATAAAAATAAGCAAGTGTTCAACTTGCATATGGTTCGATTGCCTTAAAATTCACAACGCATGTAAAAGTTTGAGCAAGTTTGATTAATTCCTTTATTCCTAGCTTACAAAAGATTATTGTTGTTCGTCAGCCGATGTGTATAGCATCAGAACCAACAAAGAGGCATATGTTCGGTTGCTTTAAAATCAACAACAGAAGAGAGTGTGCGGGCAAGTTTGATCATTTGCAAATAAAAGACAAGTTTTTTATGCCTTTGTTATTGTTGAACGGTTTTTTAATCAACAAGTGAAGTTCTCTGGTCTGCAGATCGCAAAGATAGATGGAATTATGTTAACAAATTAGAGTTGTGCAAGCACTGCTTACGAAAACATTCAGGTGTCTGTTATAACAGAGAAAGAAACTGTAATGTAGAAGGCTGTCAATACAAACATCATAATCTTCTTCATAAATACGAAAGCAATAATGCTGTACAAGAAAACAACAAGAAAGAAAAGGACAGCAGTAGTGTGCAAAATGTAAACGCTCATGATACTCAAAAACAAAAAAATCTCTTTAAAGTAATTCCAATAAGAATTTACGGAAACAACAAAAAAGTCGTCTCTACTTATGCATTTTTAGATGACGGGTCATCAATAAGTTTAATAGATGAAGAAATTGCAAAGCAATTGGATTTAGAGGGGGAAGCTGAACAACTGTATTTAAAATGGACTGGAAATGTAGAAAGAATTGAAGAGAATTCTCAACGTTTAACAGTGCAGGTTTCTGGTAATAACAGCAAAAGATTTGGTATTGATGTTCGTACAGTAAATGGACTTTTTCTGCCTAAGCAAACACTTGATTATGACAATCTTAATAGAAAATTTGATCACTTAAAAGGGTTGCCAGTTGAAAGTTATTTTGCTGCTGCACCAAAAATTCTTATTGGACTTAACAATATAAATATTACAGTAGCAAACAAAATTAAAGAAGGTGGAAAAAATGAACCAATTGCTATTAAAACTGCATTGGGATGGACAGTTTTTGGACCCTGTGGCAGTAATCAACCAATACAATATAATCTACATATTTGTGAATGTTTGAAGGCAGATAACCAAATAAATCAATTAGTTAAAAGCTTTTTTAGTATTGAGAGCTTAGGTATCAATTATCAAATTTTGAAGGCCACTAAAGAGGATGAAAGATCGTTGCAACTTTTAAATAATTTTACTAAACAACGTGATGATGGTCATTATGAAACCTGTCTACTGTGGCAAAATGATAAAATATTTTTACCAAATAATTATCAAATGGCAAAAAATAGACTTTTGTGTCTTGAAAAGCAAGTAAGAAGAAATAGTGATCTTCTTGCAGTTTATGCTAAAACAATTGACGAATATCTTAACAAGGGCTATATTACCAAAATTGATGCAAGCACTCCAGCTGAGAGGATTTGGTATCTTCCCACGTTTCCAGTATATAGCAAGAATAAACCAGGTAAATGTCGTATTGTGTGGGACGCTGCGGCAAAGTTCAATGGAATTTCTTTAAACTCCATGCTTTACAAAGGCCCAGATCTGTTAGCTTCTTTACAGGCAATACTTTTTCAGTTTAGAGAAAGGTCCGTGGCCATATGTGGTGACATTGAGCAAATGTTTCATCAGGTTTTCATGCGTGAAGAAGACCGACATGTTCAGCGTTTTTTGTGGCGTAATAGCGATGCCAGCAAAGAACCAGATGTTTACCTAATGAACGTTATGATATTTGGAGCCTCATGCGCTCCAAGTATCTCTCAATATGTAAAAAATACAAACACTTCCAAATATGAATGTGAGTTTCCACAAGCAGCCTCAGCGGTAAAAAACAACCATTATGTAGATGATTTTCTGTACTCGGCCGATACAGTAGAGCAAGCCGTCAATATAGCAAAGGAAGTAAAGCATATTCAAATGCAAGCTGGATTCAACCTTAGAAATTGGGTTTTGAACAAAATCGAGGTAGTTAACCAAATAGAAAAACCACATCAGGCGAATGAAAAACAGTTAAATATGGGATCAGATAAGGAAACTGAAAAAGTTTTAGGTATTTTTTGGAATCCAACAGATGATGTTATTGTATTTAAAATTTCACCCCATATACTAAGCAACGATATTATTCGTCTTAATAAAACTCCGACAAAACGACAAATTTTAAAAATTTTAATTACAGTTTATGACCCCTTGGGGCTAGTTGGTAATATCATTATGTACCTTAAAATTATCTTACAAGAAATTTGGAGAAGTGGCGTTAACTGGGACGAGCCAATAAAAGAAGAGCAACTTGTTAAATGGTACAAATGGTTAAAATATCTTCCCGATTTAGAAAAAGTCAGCATTCAGCGCTGCTATTTAAAATCAATCGTTGATTATACAGATGCATACATATAGCTTCATACATTTGTGGATGCAAGTGGAAGTGGGTATGCAACTGTAGCCTATTTTCGAATCGTTCGTAATAATAATATCGTTTGCTCTTTAGTGGGTTCTAAAACTCGTGTTGCCCCTTTGAAAATCGCCTCAATACCTCGTTTGGAGTTAATGGCTGCACTCATCGGCTCTCGTTTTGCTAGTAATATTATTAAAAATCACACGACTTCCATAAATAAAAAATACTATTGGTCCGACTCGAAGACAGTTATCAGTTGGCTAAGAAATAGTAATAAAAAATATCACCAATTTGTCTCCCTCCGTATAAGCGAAATTTTGGATACAACGGACCTGCAAGAGTGGCACTGGATCCCCGGTAAGTACAATGTTGCCGATGAGGCAACAAACTGGGCTAAAAAACCTGACATTTCAGTTGAAAGTCGTTGGTTCAAGGGTCCTGATTTCCTCTTAACACCTGCAAGTGAATGGCCAAATTATGATCCCGGGTTAGAGTCATGTGATTCAGAGATAGACGACTATGTACAGGTCCATGAAACAACAGAAATGTTTATTGACGTAAATCGTTTTTCCAACTGGAGTAGACTGTTAAGAGCTATTGCATATGTTATGCGTTTTTGTGATGCGGTTCAAAAGAAAGCAACATCCAGCCGTGAACTCGAGTCTACAGAACTAGTTAGAGCAGAAAATTTATTATTTCGTCAAGCCCAAAATGAAATTTATACTGAAGAGATACATCTTTTAAAATCAAATAAAAAGCTAAGTAAGTCAAGTCAATTGTATAAAGTTACTCCAAAATTGGATGAAAACCAAATCCTTCGTGTAGAAGGTCGAATAGACAACGCCATTGTTCCTGAGGAGACCAAGTCCCCTATAATTCTTCCCAAAGGTAGTCGTATTACCCAACTTTTAATTATGAAATTTCATTCAAAATATAAACATCTCAGTCATGAAACCGTGATAAATGAGGTCAGGCAGCGATTTTACATCCCTCGACTAAGAGCAGTTTTTAAAAACATTTTAAAGCAGTGCCAAATGTGCAAAATTAAGAAAGCAGTTCCAAACTGTCCTCAAATGGCAAAGTTACCAGAAGCCCGATTGGCGTCATTTTGTCGTCCTTTCACATACACAGGTGTAGACTATTTTGGTCCAATTACGGTTACGGTTGGTCGACGTATAGAAAAGAGGTATGGCGCTTTATTTACATGTCTTACCGTGAGAGCTGTCCATATAGAGGTTGTTAACTCTCTTAATACTTCATCGTGCATAATAGCAATTAGAAATTTTATGTGTCGCCGCGGAACACCGAGAGAGTTTTTTAGCGATAACGGAACGAATTTTGTAAGTGCCGAAAAAGAAATTCGAGAAGCCGTGAAAGACGTTGATAAAAATGAATTAATACATGTTTTTACTACGGCCTCTACAAAATGGAACTTTATCCCACCCTCGTCTCCTCACATGGGAGGGGCCTGGGAGAGGCTCGTAAGATCTGTAAAAAATGTTTTTTACAGTATTTCACATACTCGTACACCAAGTGATGAACTACTTCGTGGAATGTTAGCTGAAGTAGAGAACATAATAAATTCCCGACCACTGGTTTACGTACCGATTGAGCACGAAAATGCAGAGGCAATAACGTCAAATCATTTGTTGCTGTACTCATCAAATGGCATGAAACCTTTAGCAGAATACGTTGACAGCGGAGTTGCACTTAAACATAACTGGCTGGCTTCTCAACAGTACGCAGAAATATTTTGGCGTAAGTGGTTAAAAGAGTATTTGCCGTCTTTAATCCTTCGAACAAAGTGGCATGAGAAGACTAAGCCGTTGCAAGTTGGCGACTTAGTTATTGTGGTTGACCCGTCGAGTCCAAGAAACGTGTGGCGAAGAGGTAAAATTGTAGAAACTACCATGGCAAATGACGGTCAGGTACGAAAAGCGAAGGTTCTTACTACAAGTGGAATAATTGTACGCCCGGCTGCTAGACTGGCGGTGCTAGATGTTGCCTCTATTTAGGAGTATGACTTCGAAAGCTTCTTGTCATACTGCAGGGGGGTGTAATCGCCACTGTACAAGTACATAAAAATGCAGCTCTGAAAAGTAACCGGTATTATTCTCTCTTTGTATTTTACATTATTATTTTATATTTTGCATTTAATTGTCATTTGTAATTTTACATCCGGAATTTCTTTTAAAAATACCTCTCCTTTCAACCACAAGTAGTAGCGCACAACGTGCCTCATATTTTCTTTAATGAAAAGTTGGTGGTTTGATACCAAAAAGTAAGTTTGAAATATCCTCCTAACTAAATTATAATTTGCAAATAAACTGAATATGTATTATCTTTAAGGAATTAAAACATAAGGTTGCGTCACAAGCTGACAATAAAGAAATAATTGAATTTCATCAAAATTAACCTGTGTTGTCAATCTAAACGGGCCACCACGAACTACTAGTGTGAACAGGTATGTTAGCCTTAAAGTAGCTATTAACTGACGTGAACTTCAAGCATCAATTACGATTTTTTTTTTGCATAAGACCGCTAATATTCAAGCAATTGAGATACATGAAGAAAAATCTAAATTTCGAATGGATCACCGCAATCGGGAGCAGCGTGAATCTTTAGTTAAGTTGTTACGTAAATTTAATAATATATTCTATAAGAAGAGTGAAAATTTGACCTCCACTCATGCAACTCCACATGAGGACCCTATGTATAGCAAATATTACAGATACCCTGAAATCTATAGGAAAGCAGTAGATCGCCGTATAAAAGAAATGTTGGAACAACATTATTTGCCACAGTACCTCTCCATACTCATCACCAATATGGGTGATGCTAAAACAGCCTGATGCATCCGGGGAGGGATAAATGGCGAATTGGCATGGATTTTTTATTTTTTTTATCTTGGGCCAGCACTCAGGGGATGACCCCTATATATGCAATGCATTGCGCCGGAACTGAAAACGAGGCGATAGTATTGAGGGGACAGATTAGGAAAGATGAGAAGATAGACAGTTTTTTTGTAACTTTTTCAAGTTTTTACTTCGCCGGCTAATTTTTGCTACAGGGCCGACGAAGCTGGGTGCTGTTACTCTGCTTTTTTTTAGTACATGATGGTGTCAGTCGCTGCCAATTATGTTCAGTGACCAGTGACTATGCCTACATCATTGAAACAGGCTGGCAACAACTAACACAACCATGCACTATGCTGATCAGAAGAATTCAACACAACATTTCATGACTCAGCGAGGGCTCGAACTCAAGACCCTCCGCTTCATAGTCTCGTGCTCTACTACTTCAAGCAACAGCACCCACAGGAAATCTTGTTTGTAAACATTGGTTGGTCTATCTCGACGACATTATTTATCATCTCTGCAGGAGCACGTCGAATTACTCGACAGAGTGCTCAAAAGATTGCCAGATACAAATTTAAGGATTCAATTAGATAAGAGTGAATTTTTGAAAAGGGAAACTAAGTTTCTAGGTCATTTGGTGACACCGGAAGGGGTCAGACCAAATCCTAGAAATATCAGCGCTCTTATGGGATATGCAATACCAAGAACAGAGAAAGAGATAAGAAGGTTTCTAGGCTTGACTGGGTTTTATAGGAAGTTCATAAAGGATTTTGCTCGAATAACAAAAGCTTTGACTTCCTGTTTAAAAAAGGGAAATAAGATAGATTATAATGATAGAAATTATATAAATGCTGTAGAGACTATAAAGATTATGATAACTAGTGGGCCTATTCTTTCATATCCTGATTACGAAAAAGTTTTTACTTTGGTTTGGGCAACCAAATATTTTCGCCCGTACCTCTTTGGTAGGAGATTTTTAGTAAATAGTGATCATAAACCCCTTCAGTGACTTCTGAAGGAGCTGAATGCCAAACTCCAAAGATGGAGAATTAACCTTAATGAATTCCATTTTCATATAAAACATATTCCCGGTAAGGAAAATCATGTCCCTGGGGCGCTTTCCAGAATAAAGATGGCCACTGTTCACTCAGGAGAAGAATATGATGCAAATTACATTCCCATCTCTGAAAGGTCATTAAATACATTAAAAAAATCAAATAAATCTTATTAGAAGTAATAGTGAGAGTGTGAAAAAAATATATATTTTCAAATAATGTTACAACTTTGTACTACGTAGAACTGAAAAATGATAGAATTAAGAATATTATGTCACAAACTATGAATTCCTACTATTATTTTGTACAACTGTGTCTGGTAACCCTTTTGGTTGTTTAAATGAGAGGGCATTTCTCTCATCTGATGCTGAAAGCGAGCGGAACGATTACAAACACACATTTATAAACAATTGATTGAATGAACATTATTAAACATTATTAAAACTTTACTAAATATTTGTGTCGATATTCATTTTCCTGAGCAAGTTCGGTAAGTTACGCTCCCACTAGACCATCCGATGACAATTTCAGAAGTGGGATACGTAACTAGTGTCGGTTGGAAGAAATAAAGTTTGTAAAGTGAACCATTTATGGAAAAGTTGTCCATTGTGAAACTGAAAGAGAAGTTGCGCGAGTACGGATTAAAGACGTCCGAAGTGAAAAGTGAACTTGTTGCACGTTTGCGTGAAGCGAAGGTTCCAGAGCCTAACGAAATGCAGGCCGATGACGAATAAAACAAAGTGGTGGTACCAACGACAATGTCAAGTATGGTGGAGGAATTGCGTGACGATGTTTTGCGTCTCCAGCGTACAATGGAGTCGCTCACAAACCAATTTCAAGCCTACACGACGTCGACGATGAGTACAAATGTTTTGCTGCCGCAGAGTTCGGTTGAAAAAGAAATGAAGAACTTTGTAACTGCCGCTTCAGTTACTACGTGTATAGATCAACAGAATTTGATGCAACAACAACAACAATTCTTCGAAAATGAAAACAACCACCAACGGTATATGGGAATGAATGTACCAATGTCTTTGCAACAGTGTGTGTCGTATGAAAGCAGACAACCACAATCGGTAGTATATGGTCGACAACAGCAAGGCATGTCTATGCAGAGTAATTCAAATTGGCCGTTGCAAATGAATAGCTCGTATGCTGTGCAGTCGCCTATAGCAGCTACATCAAGTGCTAGTGAAAATATGTTTGTGCCTGTTCGGTCGTGTTTGGATTCGACAATGAAAGTAACAAATGCACCGAATGTAAGTAGTTAGATAATGTACCCGCCAGGACCAATAAAATTCTCAAATTTCAGCAATTAAATTTTAAAATTTTAATTGCCAAATTTGTATTAATGGGTTTTTTTTTGTGATTTGATACTTTAATATATGTGTGTGTATTTTGCCACGGTTAAATAGGGGTGTTCACATTGTTGTTGTTTTATTTATATATTTTTATAATGCTGGGGTAGGCGTGGGATGCGTTTATGTGTTCGTTAAGCGATGTGCTGAAGATTAATATGTCGTCTAAATAGACTACACATGTCTTGTTGATGAAGTCCCGTAGTGTTTCGTTCATTAGTCTTTGAAACGTTGCCGGAGCGTTTTTTAATCCAAATGGCATCCGTATGAATCATTAGGATTTGATGATAGCCTTTGGCCAAATCTATAGTTGTGAAATATTGTGCCCTTTCTAATTTGTCCAGTATTGAATCTATGTTGGGTAATGGAAACTTGTCATCTATTGTCACTTCATTTAACTTCCTATAATCTACAACCAGTCTGTATTTCGGTTTCCCTGCATTATCTATTTTCTTTGGCACTACTATTAAGGGGCTGGAATATCTTGACCTACTTTTCCTAATTATTCCCTGCTCCTCCATTTCTTTTATCTGTCTTCTTACTTCAGCTTCATGCTGTGGCGGATATCTATATAGTTTGGCATTTATCTGCTCGTCTGTCGTCGTTCTAATTTCATGATGTATCCTCATGGTACTTGTCAATTTGTCACCTTCTTTAAAGAAGAGATTCTTAAATCTTCTCAAAATTTTCGTTATTTCTTTATATTCTTCACTGTTCAAATGATTTAGCTGAATTCTATTCAATTCAAACGTAATTGCTTCTAACGTACAGCATTCAATATTTTTATAGGGGTTCGTTATAAATCTACAAATATTTTTATTAATTGATATATATCCATCTACTAAATTTATAATTGTGTCAAAACAGTTTAATAGGTCGATCCCTATTATAAAACTATATTTCCTTTCTCTAAATTCCGTTATCTTCCATCTAATTTTTGCATCAGGAGGGAGATTGAATTCATTAGGAGCCTGAGTTAAGGTTTCATACTTAATTATATCTTTTGTATTTATTGTACTGAAATTAATTGGTTGTTTCAGTAAAATTTTTCTGAAATCGTTTATTTTTCTATCCATTAAAATTCTGTTAGCTCCTGTGTCTATTAGTGCAATATAATTTTTTCTGTTAATTGTGATTTTTATGGTGGGTAAACAGTCCGATTTGGTCGTCGAAAAAAATGATCCTGGCTTTGTCCGACTTGACCCACATCACTATGAGATGGGGTTGGATCAGAGTGTCCTGCCATTGGCACGATATCAATTTCCGTATTCAATCCGTTTTGTACTTGATAATATTAGTTTCTGTAGGGCTGACCAGGATATGATCCTGAATTTCTTGCCTGGGCGGATTTAAAAAAATTTTTCTGTTTCATTCCGATGTTATCTATTTCCATGGGCTCGTTTCGATCTTGCCTAGGTGGATTCCAGCGGTATTGGCCGGAATTTGGCCTAGGGTTTCCTATCTGGACGAACCTCTGGCTATTATCTTTATTATAGTTTCCTATCTGGGCGAACCTCGGGTTATTATCTTGATTATAATGGGTTCCATATCTTCCTGAGTTATTAAAATTCTTACCAACATTGGTGAAGTTTTGCTTAAAATTTTTATTATTGTTATTACTCCTGCTATTATTGTAATTGTTAAAGGAGTTTCTTTGTCCTTTACTCATGTTGTAACTATTATTTTTTTCCTGTCTATATTTTCTAAATTCTGGTCTGATACAACTGTCTTCGTACATTCTTCTTGTCATGATATCTAATATGCTACCTAAATCCCGCATGTCGTAAATTTTATCTAGCAAAGTACCTTGTGTTATTTCTTTTATGGTGTTTATTAATACGCTATCAATATTGCTTAAATCTATACAATGATCTCCACTATGATATATTATCAACTCATCTGTTTTATTTTTTATATTTTGGACTTCTATTGCTAGTTCACTTACCGAATTTACATAAAGGTTGTTAATTCTTCGGTATATTTGGTGTGGTTCCGTGTCTGGCCTGTATCTAAGTTTAAGGAATTTTTTTATCAGTTCCCAGTCGTCCACTTGTTGTATGTTGATTATGGTGTTTTTCGCTTCTCCTTGTATGCATCTGTAGTATATTGCCTTAGCTGCCTCTTTTCTCATCGCCTCGGTGCTTATTGTGGATAACATATATTCAACATTGCTCATAAAGGAGTTGATGGTTACGTGACCATCTCCTGTAAATGTTGGTATATGCGACACATTTTTGAAGATTTGTTCTATTTGCTGTTGTTGTACCAGGGCTAGAGTTTCATGTCCTTGTGGCTGTTGTTGTTGTTCCTGGTGTTGCTGAAACTGTCCCTGCAGCTCTATGTATGCATTACGTAGACGTTCTAGCTGTGCGTCTTTCCGGGCTAGTTCCTCTGCCACATTCACTGATGGTAATTGAGCCTGTTCTTCCATTTTTCGTCTTTGGTTAAATATTCTCTGTCTTTTGGAGCACACTTTGAATTTTAAGTCTTATATTTTCTTAATTGTGTCCACTTTTTTTTTTAATGTTCACTGAATTAAGCTTTTCTTTGTTTTTATTTTGTTTTAGTGGTGTTCAGTTTTGACCACTGTTCACTGCACTTTTTAATTAGTGGCGTCCAATTTTGATAATTGTTCACTGCACTTTTTAATTAGTGGTGTCCAATTTTGATAATTGTTCACTGCAATTTTTAATTAGTGGCGTCCAATTTTGATAATTGTTCACTGCACTAAAACTATTACTTTATTATCCTGGAGGGTCCCGTAGGATTCGCAGAATTGTTAAAGTATTTGTTTCTCACGAGGGTTGCTAATCACTGAATCCTTTATAATAAAAGGATCCTACCGACTGCACCAATTTTGTTTTTAGATTTCACTATTTTTAAAAAAACACAAACTTTATATGTTTAGACTCAGTATGTTTATTTATTTCTTTTATTTAGACTTATTCGTAGGAGTAGCGACTTAGATTGTTTCACTTGATGGAAGAACAAAAACTGATTTTACAATGTTTCTTAATCTAAAATTATAACTTGTTCTTTTACTTAATTTTACTTATTTTTAATGTAATCATCATTTTTCAAATTAGTAACAAAAATTATTGAAAAGTATTTCGAAGTATTAAATGTCGCAATTAAAATAATTCTTGCAAGACTTGCAGTTAATTTTAAAGTGTATTGACAGCATTATTAATTTGGTTATTTCGAAATACTTTGACCTCATTACAGTTTTTAAATGTAAATGAACTAAAAGTTCATTTACCTATTTCTTTTAAAAATGTATCCATATTGTCATTATAGGGTTTATATGTAACTCAGGCGCAGTAGTAGTATAGGAATGTATGAGCCACGGCAATTAAAATACTTAAAAATTCTCAAATTTCAATACAAATTTGGGCAATTACACTTAAAAATTCTCAAATTTCAGTACAAAATTTTAAAAGTTTTAGTGGCCAAATTGTTCAAGTGGTTTGATCTTTGTGTGTGTGTGTAAATTTTCCCACGGTTTAATAAGGGGGTTCACATTGTTGTTGTTTTTTCTCTCTTATAATGTAGGCGTGTGAAATTCTGTCTGTCCGTATGAGACCGTGGGAATTTGTGTCTGTCCCTATGTGACGGTGGGAATATCAGTCCGTCGGTGTGTGAGCGTGGGAATTTTTGTCTGTCCATATGTGACCTTCGAAATTTGTGTCTGTCCATATGTGACCGTGGGAATATATGTCCGTCGGTATGTGAGCGTGGGAATTTGTGTCTGTCCATATGTGACCTTGGCAATACATGTCCGTCGGTACGTGAGCGTGGGAATTTTTTTGTCTGTCCATATCTGAGTTTGTGTCGGTGTGTCCTTTATTAAAAGTGTTGTATAAATGGATGGCCCTAATTTTTTGTGAATTTTTTCTTTTTACTACAGTTTGATTTTGTCCTTTATTTTGGGTTGTTTAATTCTGGTGTGTGTACTTAAGAATTTTTTATTTTTATTTTCTTTTTGTTTGTTTTTGTGTGCAATGTTAGAATGTAGTCAATAGTTCAATTATTCTCGTCTTGAAGGCATTGTAAAAAAATTTACTGTTCCTTCATATTGATACTAATACTATGTTTATATTAATATTGAATGTGTTTATTTTATGCTTGACGATCATCTATGAATTATATTTGGTGTTCTGGATGATAGGTATGGGTTCTTTTGTTTTTTTCAAGTGTGGGTTCTTTTGTGAGAGGCGATTGCAATGTTTGTCTTTCAGACAGGCTGTGTGTGGCGATAGGTGTCTGCCCACATGGTGGACGGGTTTTATGGTTTCAATGTGTGAACATTTCTATTTTGAGTACGCAAAGGGATCAAGTATGAAATGTGATAGAATGTACATATTCAGGCGTACATAAATATCTACAAATTTTTTTCATTTACGCATGTACATGCAAACAAATAATAATCGTTTACTATTTTTGCTCAAATATTCCCTTGTCCGTTAGAATGAATGAACCATTGTGCTTGTTTGTTTGTGTGTTCTCTGAAATAAATATGTATGTATGTTTTTATTTGAAATAAAAAGACATTTATTTAAATTTTTATAAGCATTTATTTAAAAGTTTGTTAACATATTCATTTTTATTTTTTTTTCATTCAAATGAATGAACCATTGTTTAAACATATGTATGTACATATATGGATTGTTTTAATTTTTATTAATAAGTAATATGTATAAAATTATATACTCGTATATATATATATATATATATATATATATATATATATATGTATATATATATATATATATATATATATATATATATATATATATTTATTAATTTATGTCTTAATTTAAATCTGACTCCACTGCGTCCGCTGCCTCTACCAAGAATTGATCGTCTTCATATAACGCGAGAAACATAGGTATATCTATATTTGGGAGAATTTGCACGTCCAATATTTCTATTTGAGGTTTATTATTTTCACATTCTACTCCGCTAGGCTGAGTATTAACGTTTAAAAATAACTCCTCATCGCCTGTCAGCATCTCTTCATATGCTCCATTTTCTTGGGGTGCGTTAGGCGTTGGCTGCGATGACAGCTCTAGGAAAAGCTTCTCATCTTCTTCAAGATATCTCTCGAATTCTTCCTGTCTGGCACTTCTCAGATATTCCTTCAAGTGATGACGCTGAAGTCTGCGATACAACGGGGTGTACCAGAAGGGCTTCATTTCACAACTAAACCCTCAACTTCAAAATCGAATAATTCTGTTTTGAAAATTTGTTTAGCTACAAAATTTTTGTAGTTTACCATTTACCACAATGTTTTATCCACTTAGCAGTTTCTTTTGTTACAAAATTTGGATCGTCTCTGCTTACATATGCATTTCTCCGTATTCTGTGTATATCACTTATCAACATATTTGTTTACATAAATATTGTCTAGGTAGCAGTTTCATTCCCTTAAACATATTGTAACGTATGTGCATGCATGAGCATGCCTCCGTATTCTGTGTATATCACTTATCAACATATTTGTTTACATAAATATTGTCTACGTAGCAGTTTCATTCCCTTAAACATATTGTAACATATGTGCATGCATGAGCATGCCTCCGTATTCTGTGTATATCACTTACCAACATATTTGTTTACATAAATATTGTCTACGTAGCAGTTTCATTCCCTTAAACATATTGTAACGTATGTGCATGCATGAGCATGCCTCCGTATTCTGTGTATATCACTTATCGACATATTTGTTTACATAAATATTGTCTACGTAGCAGTTTCATTCCCTTAAACATATTGTAACGTATGTGCATGCATGAGCATGCCTCCGTATTCTGTGTATATCACTTATCAACATATTTGTTTACATAAATATTGTCTACGTAGCAGTTTCGTTCCCTTAAACATATTGTAACGTATGTGCATGCATGAGCATGCCTCCGTATTCTGTGTATATCACTTATCAACGTATTTGTTTACATAAATATTGTCTACGTAGTCACTACTTTTTTTTTCTCTTTTTATTCTGTTCACATGCCTTCCTCCAAGAAAAAAAATTTTCTTTGTAGAAAACGATTTCTGTAGTTACAAGTGTTTTTGTAGTTACAGTATTTGGATTTTAACCGTTTTCATATGTTTGACTTTGAAAACTACTTTGTTGGTATGCAGCTTACTATACCATTTTCAGGAATTAATATAATTCAAATTTTCTAAGATAGAATTCAGTACATTTTTGTATCTAAAAGTGAGAAGTCGTGAATATTTAAAAATTCTTTGTGTAATAAATATAAAGCACCTCAAAAATATTATTTGTTTATTAAAAATAAAAGTGCATCATACAAAGTGCAAAGACAGAATATTAATATATAAAGATCCGTAGAAATTATTCTTGTTATTCAAACAAAAATTATGTACAAAAAGAATTTCAAATATCAAAATAAAGAAATGAGTTCACCAGATTTTAAGTGTAATATCTGTAATAAGGTATACAGATACCAAAAATCATATATAGCACATTGCAAAAGTCATGTTCAACCTCAAGAAGTGCAAGAGCTTGTGCAATTCCCAACACCTGCATACAACCCAGCAATAACATACAACCCAATGTCCTGGAACAATTTTCAATATCAATATCCAGTGCAGATGCAGGGATATAATAATCAGTTTTTACTACCCATGGAAATACCACATTATCCATTTCAATATGCCGTACCCTTGCAGTTGCAGCAGTATAATATCCCCAATTACTACCCAAGCTATTGGCCTATTGAGAATTCTATTCAACAAGCGGACAATTATGAACATAGAGACATGGATATAAGTCAAGCAAACCACGATGAAGAAGATATGGATACATCTAATTCTTTGAGTGAACGGCAGGAGCAAGCTCCAAATGACCCCAAATATTTCTTAATAAATAGCGCATTTAAGAACAACATTGCAACATACGGAATTTCAATAAATAAAGACTGCATTCTATTTGAAGATGCTGTCAATGAAAATAGACCTATCATCAAGGAAAGGCTTGAAATTAGTCTAGCAGTACACAGTATTATTAAATTTAATATTACTCTTATTGGGGAGTATATTAAAATTGTTAGTGATGATATGGGATTGTGTACTATTTCACATAGGGCCAAAATGCATCTTTTGTGCTTTGGAGATGATGTTGGGGAAATTATAGAAAAACAACTGCAAGAAATAGAAAACAAAATGTCAGAGTTTCAAGAGCGGGATTCTGCGTGGACCTTAATAAGAATTGTTCGTCTTGAAATTTCTGTAAATAAATCATCGTTGGTTAGAGGATCGAACTGGATTAGCACGCCAGAAAAACTCAAAAATAAATCTGCTTGCATTAATGTCGAAAACAATGACATTTATTGTTTTAAATGGGCCATAATATCTGCACTGGATTCATCTGATATTAAAGAACGACGACGGTGCAGCTCATATAATATTGCTGATATAAGTAGCGAATTAATCAGGCTTCAAAACAATGTTGTGCTAGATTTCAGCCTTTTAAGTTTCCCTCTAAAATTAAAGGACATCAGAATTTTTGAAGGGAACAACATTGATATCAGTGTTAATGTGTTTGGGTATGATGAGGAAGCTGATGAAATTATTGGACCATTTTACCTCACAAAAGAAGAAAAAAACAAACATGTTAACTTACTTCTTCTGGAGAAAAGCCAGTGTCATCACTTTATTTTCATAAAAAACATATCAAAGTAAGTAAAGAAATACACATATTCACTTACGCACATACAAATATATTGGTATGAATATTTATATCTATTTTCCTTCCACAGACTTTTAAAACATCAGACTGCGAAGCACTGCAGAAAACTTTTGTTTTGCAACAGCTGTCTGCAATACACACACAATGATAGGACTATGGAGCAACACAATTGGTGGTAACATCGTTACCACTATGCCGTCAGCTCCAAATAATATTCTTAATTTTAAGGGGCATCACAGGAAAATGGATGTTCCCTTCGTTATATATGCAGACTTCGAATGCATATTACAGGAGATTGATGTTAGTGTGAGTAATAAAACCAAATTAGTTAAGAAACATATCCCCTGTGCTTTTAGTTACTATGTTAAGTGTTTTCATACGAACAACTTAGATAAATTAAGAATATATACGGGTAAAGACGCCTCAAAAAAATTTGTAGAATTTTTAATTAAAGACTGCGAAGATATATATAATGATTATTTATTAAATAATAAGAAAATGGATGTGCTATCCCCTTCAGAGACTTATAATTTTTATAATGCTTTGACTTGTCATATATGTCAACAGAGTCTAGGTAATGATCGTGTTAGAGATCACTGTCATGTTAGTGGAAAATTTAGAGGTGCAGCCCACAAAAACTGTAATTTAAATTACCAAATTCCTAAGTTCATACCAGTATACTTTCACAACTATTCCAACTATGATTCAGATCTTTTTGTTAAGGAATTGGGAAAAATTTCTATGCAACTTAAAGTACTCCCTCTTAACAAGGAAAAATATATATCACTTTCCCAATTTACAGAAATGAGCGATGGTCATAATCTTGAAATAAGATTTCTTGACACAATACGATTTATGGCCGACAGTTTGGAATTATTGGCTTCAAATTTATGCGATAATGATTTCATTACCATTAAATCTATGTTTCCCTTAGAAAAAGAATTTCAGCTGATTAAGAAAAAGGGTATTTTTCCGTATCAGTATCTAAATTCTTTTCATAAGCTTAATGAGTGTCAGCTTCCTTCGCGCAGAGATTTCTTTAATAAACTGAACAACAAGGAATGTTCTTTAGAGGAATACTCACAAGCCGACGAGGTTTGGAATACTTTTGGTTGCAAAACCATGAAAGATTACATGGAATTATATTTAAAAACAGACGTGCTTTTATTATCAGATATTTTCGAGAACTTCAGAAAAGTTTGTAAAAGTATATATGAGCTGGATCCATGTCAATATTACACAGCTCCTGGACTTTCATGGGATGCAATGTTGAAATATACAAGAATTGAGCTCGAATTATTAACAGACATAGATATGTACAATTTTATGAAAAAGGGCATACGTGGTGGAATTGTACAGTGTAGCAAAAGATATTCTAAAGCTAACAACAAATATTTAGAAGATTTTGATAAAGAGAAGCCGTCCGAATTTCTTGTATATTTAGATGCAAATAACCTGTATGGTTGGGCGATGTCTGAATATCTCCCATATGGAGGATTCAGATGGTTATCGAATGAGGAGCTCAATTTGGATCCGGAAAGCATAGCCGATAATTCAACAGATGGTTATGTGTTTGAAGTCACATTGGATTACCTTTTTAACCTACACGACTTACACAATGAACTTCCTTTTTGTGCTGAAAATAAAAAAACTTTGCAATCGAAGCACAGCAAATTAATAACCGATTTCTCTGCAAAGCATTCATACGTTATCCATTATAGAGTTCTCAAACAATGTTTGAAATATGGTTTAGTATTAAAGAAAATACATCGAATTCTAACATTTAAACAATCTCCATGGCTAAAAGGTTATATTGACTTAAATACCCAGCATAGAGCCACTGCTAAAAATGCTTTTGAGAAAAATTTCTTCAAATTGTTTAATAATGCAGTGTATGGGAAAACTATGGAGAATGTGGACAACAGGAGAAATGTAAGAATTGTAACCAATTGGAGCAGAACTAATCGGAATCATTTGGGGGCTCAAGACTGGATATCAAAATCCAATTTCCATAGTTTGTCCATATTTTCTGAAGATATGGTAGCTATCGAAATGAATAGAGTGAAGACATTTTACAATAAGCCCATTTACTTGGGATTTTGTGTACTTGAACTCTCTAAATGGAAAATGTATGATTTCCATTACGGCTACATGCAACCTAAGTTCAAGAAAAACTTATCATTAAATTATATGGACACTGACTCTTTTATTTATACAATACAAACAGACGACTTTTACGCAGACATAAAGCCTGACATCGAACAACAATTTGATACATCAGATTATGCTCTAGCTAATAAGTATGACATTCCTCTATTGAACAAAAACGTTTTGGGTATGATGAAAGACGAAAATTGCGGGAAAATAATGACAGAATTTGTTGGGCTGCGACCTAAAATGTATTCCTTTAGCATTCAAAATGAAAATGATGTAAAAAAATCGAAGGGGGTAAAGAAATCCATTTTAGATAAGTATAGTTTATTGTCATATAGAAATTGTTTGTTTGATAAGTCCATTGTATATGATACCATGTTTTAAGAGAAATAAATAGAAAATACATATATTAAAAATGAGAAAAAAAAAATCTTGATTTTTGTTTTATTGTTTTTTGATTTTTATTTAGCTTCAATGAAATATTACATAATACGAATTAATTAAATTATTTATCACCATTTTTCTCAAATAAAATACGGAGCATCGGCAAGTATCTGGACCTTCCTCACAATCTGGATGACTCCACGGACAAGACTTGAAGTGACCATTGTCCTTGTCCTCATCTTCCATTATACCAAACTCCTGGTTTTCATCCAACATATGGAGGAAAAATTTCACCATTTCCCTGTGTTCATATAGTTGACATCCTTTAAAATCGGCTAAGAATTGTTCAACCTTGTTTTTTATTTCGCTCATGATTTAAATTTTTTTTTTTAATTTTTGTATCCGAAATTGGCTTGCGATCTTTTTGACTATTAGTTCTCTAGAGTAACTTCGGGTAATGTGGACTATGCGTCCAATATGGACCACCCGATTATTTAAGGAAATGCTTGAAATATGACAATACCGCCTTGATGTATGTTTTGCTAATTGATGAAAACAAACATCAAATTAGGTTTTGTGTAGAAAATTGCAATGTTGACATTTAAGTTAAGTGCTAATTGTGGATGCGAGTGGTCAATATTTTTCAGCCCAAGAGTCGAATAGATTGTATTTCACATGTATCAGAGATTTCACTGGTCCCTTATTTTCTACAACAAAAATAAACATTTACTCGTAATTTCAATTGGTGAGTTTGTACTTTCAGTTAGTTTTAAAAATCAAAATAATATTTTCAATAAAAAAACTGAAAGTCGTGTAATGTGGACCACAAAAGGTCGTATATTGTGGACCAGTAGTCCACATTACCAGGCATTGAAAGAGCTTTATTTCAGACTTTTCTTTTAAACAGTGCCTAAAAAAGAAATTCGTAAATGGAAGCAAGAAGACATGAAAAAAGCTGTAGAATCCGTCCAAGCAAAAACAAAGGAATTTTTCTTGGCATCAAAAACTTTCTCTGTTCCGAAAACCACTCTTATTAGAATGTGCACGATTAAAATTAAAATTTCAGATCTTCTGAGTGAGCCTTTGGGACGAAAGCCTGATTTGAATAAGGAGATGGAAAATGATTTGGTGAAGTATGACAAAGAAATCGAGGCACGATATTGGGTCCTTGGTTTTCTACTGGCAAAATCAAACAACGCCGGAAATAAGTTTTCTATTATTCAGGAATGTGCTGGCAAAGATTGGTTATGTGGTTTCATTAATTAAGTTTGAGGGAGCCAACCGGGACTTCCTTTTATGGAGCAAAAGGCTTTACAAAAGAAAATGTACAATTGCTTTTTAATATTTTGGAAAGTAAATACAATGAGAAAAATTTTCCTCCAACATGCATATGGAATGTTGATGAAACTGGGCTTTCTATTGTTCCATCCGAAATTCCAAAAGTTGTCGTCAAAAAATTTAAATAATTTTTATTTCCTGAAGATGTTAACAAGCTGTTAAAGAAATATTGAATAAAAATTAGATGAAATAAAATTTTATGAAAAAATTACCACAAGCTTGATTCATATTGCAATAAACTGATAAGGTCAATAAAAATAAATCAACATTTTTCATTTATATTTTTATCGTTATCCAAAATTAAAATTAATAAAAATTACAATAACTTTTTATTAATAATGTGTGTACGGGTAATGTGAACCAGTATTCCACATTACCCGCACATACTGGTCCACAATACCCGCAAAGTTTTTTTTGTGCCAGTTTGGGTTTTTTAAATATTTTAAATTTAAAACTTTGTAGACAAATGTATATATACGTTTTGATTCGAAATATATTTAGATAACACATCTACGATGTTATAGAAAAAATTCCATTCATTTTCTACTGATATTGTGGCGACAACATAAAAAATATAAAATGGTAGTCCACATTACCCGAAGTTACTCTACTAAATGATATACAATTCAAAAAACTAAATCTGCGTTTCACTCCAAAACTTATTTAAAATTTTGAGTCAATAACTCAAAAATTTATACATATATCACTATCTTCTTCCACTTTTTCAGTTTTAAGTACAGATTTCATTATTCATCTATTCTTTTGTTCCCTCTCTCTCTCTATCTTTTCGGAACTTTTCAGTTTTAAGTACAGATATCATTATTCATCTATCCGTCTTTTGTCCCCTCTCTCTCTCTCTCTATCTTACATACAACTCAAATATCATTGTTTATCAATTTTCAGTTAGACTTCTTAGTGTCTAGAAGGCTTATATCGTGAATACTTTGAAATTGAAGTTCAAACTTGTAAGTTGTGAAAT
This sequence comes from Linnaemya tessellans, assembly GCA_951800035.1. Classification (NCBI taxonomy): domain Eukaryota; kingdom Metazoa; phylum Arthropoda; class Insecta; order Diptera; family Tachinidae; genus Linnaemya; species Linnaemya tessellans. The sequence continues at coordinate 47,281,709 of OX637534.1, forward strand.
ATTAATAGCGCAATGAGTTTAATAAGCAAATTCAATTCCTGTAATACAAAATCCTTAATACATATAAAGGATTTAGATGAATCATCCAAATACGTCATCGTACGTGCAAAGCGAGTAACAACAAAGTACGGGGAAACAGTTCAACTTGAACTGGAAAACCATATACTGTTTCTCCCCAACCGATACAATGTATTAACAGATGTAGAATTAGAGGACCTTTCAAGTGAAAAATATCGACTTCAAAGAAAAGGAGAGAGAAACGTGACCTTAGAAAGCGAGATGAACGAGTTTTTGATACCAAACTGTCAGTACCTCGTTTGGCACTAAAAAAATCAAAACAATGTTATATACGATTATATTTTAATTAACAAACAAAAAAATTAAAATAAAACAAAATAATTTTTTTTTACTATACAGATATATGCTTGTGTTTTATTTTATATATTTAGTTATTTCATAAAGAAATTTCAAACATAAATGGCCACAATTAAATGTATTAAAGTTTTGATGTGGATTGTAGTTGTATTCAATATTTCTACCTAGGTATTTGATTAACTCTAAAGGAGGTTGTAAATTTCCGAAGCTGTCGAAATACTGTTTTTCATCATTGTTTCTATAGTATGCTACCCAATGAGTACCTGGTCCTGTTGACAAATCTAAATTGATTATTCCACATTCGATTTTCCTTGCACGTTTTGGCAGCGAGTCCAACATGAAAACTCCTCTAAAGTGTGGAATATTTCTTGAAAATTTTCTTAGATCAAGTTCTGATAATGGTCTGTTGGGTAGCATGTCTAATAGTTTTTTGAATGATCTCTACAAACAAGTCCATAACCCTTTTTATAAGGTTTAAGGTATAGTCCTTCTCCCACAGCAATAGACTCCATTGCTTTATTGTGTCTGGTGGCTTCCTCAAATTGTTTTTTTGCATTCTTTGTTGCATTTACAGCTTTAGCTATAGCGGCACCTCCAGTTGATAGACTACCAAGTGCACCTAGAGCCGTTAGAATTGGAATTAGCGGTAAAAATCCACCAATTTTTGGAACATTTATAATACGCGGTATTACAACACGAGCTTTTTCCCCCTTAAGAGATTTACTGATAGTTTTGCGAGCAATCCTGATGGCCGAGTTAATGTCTTGTGGTTTTTGCTTCCGTAATGTTTTTGTTGCTTCTTTAATTGTTTTATGAAACAGTTTTTTGTCGTTTATACGAATTCGGGATGATGGTCTTATTCCATTTGTCCTTTTCTTTGCTTCAACACCCATACCAAGTTTAGCTTTCGCTTTCATTGCGTTGGTGACGATATATGCAAATGTTTTCTCCGCAAGATTGCTATCGTTCGAAAGAACTCTTTCCCAAGCTTTATTTTCAAGAATTTCATCAGCTTGGTGTCTACTGCTTAATTCTTTGTTTTTAGAGTAAGCTATATCGTGATTTTTGCAAGCAGCATCCAGTAAATTAATTCCTTTATCTCCTCTAGCTAAACGCTTTTCCAATCTTGTGCCAGGTCCACAGTACTGATATCCAGGAAGATGTAATTCAAAAGGTAAAGAATTTATTGTCCTATTTAGTAAACCTTCACCAACGATAGTTTGTTTGTGACTAACACTTTTGTTATAAAATATAACCATATTACTTTAATCTGCAATAAAAGATATTGTTTGAAAATTTCACAAGTAGTTATTAACATGCGCTTCGTAAAACAACATAAAAATATTTTAGTTCGTAATGCTGATATTTCTTCAATTGACAGTAAAAAATTAAGGCATAGTTCCTTGTTACCAAATTCTATTCGAGCATTAATAGTTGGTCCTTCAAATTGCGGAAAAACTAATGTCATGATTAGTTTGCTGGAAAGTCCTAATGGTCTCAAGTTTGAAAACATTTACTTATACTCAAAATCTCTATATCAACCTAAATATGAGTACCTAAAGAAATTAATTTCACCAATTAAAGGAATGGGATACTACACATTCTCAGATAATGAGTCCGTTGTTCCTCCTAGTGAAGCTAAAAGCAATTCAATTATGATTTTTGATGACGTTGCATGTGAAAAGCAGAACAATATACGAGCATATTTTTGTATGGGTCGTCATAAGAACGTAGACTCATTTTACTTGTGTCAAACTTACACAAGAATTCCAAAGCATTTGATAAGAGATAATTCTAATGTAATTATTATGTTTAAACAAGATGCGGCAAATATGAGACATGTATACGATGATCATGTTGCTAGCGATATGAACTTTGAGAAGTTTCAATACATTTGTCGAGAATTTTGGAAAGAAAAATATGGTTTTTTGATGATAAGTAAAGATAATGAATTAAACAATGGTCGCTATAGAAAGTCATTTGATTACTTCATCATAATATAAATTACTGTTTCATCAAAGGTACCGTTTAGTATTTAATCTGGCTTTAAACTTTATACATGTCTTTGTTGTAAATGATCAGATAAGTAAAACCTGATCTGATAGCTGATAACCTGATCTGATAAGCTGATCCTATACCTGATAACCTGACCTGATAGGTGATAAGCTGATCCTATACCTGATAACCTGACCTGATAGCTGATAACCTGATCTGATAAGCTGATCTTATACCTGATAACTTGACCTGATAGCTGAAAACCTGATCTGATAGCTATCTAACTGACCTGATCTGATACCTGTTAAACTGACCTGATAGCTAAAATGAATGAAAAACTTCTTAGAGACTTGGTGAGAACAAGAAATATATTGAAGAAAAAGCTCCGAAGTATAAAAACTGGTGAAATGAATACACATGAACAATTAAGAGATACATTCAAGCCTATCACAGAACCTTTAAAAGAATTTATCAGAAGTTCTAAATACATTGATAGACCGGTCGAAAGAGAACAGAATGATAAGAAAACTGGAATTGATGACAATGAAAGTTTTCCTCCCCAGAACTCAACAATGAAATTTGAATCGAGTACGCCCAAGAAACTAATTGAAGAAACAATGCTTAAACAGTGTAATAGTAAAAGCAGCAGTGATTATGATGAAGACGACTTTTACTCACAAAATTCTAATAATGAAGAAAGTTATCCCGACTTATCACTAACGCAACCAAGAAATGAACTAGATACTAACTACGGCCCACATAGAGATAATAATAACGAATGGAAATTTGGTAATAGTATCATCGAGTTTAATCAAGATAAGACACAGGTTGGTGGTCAAATATGGGCTCTTACTCCAGGGCTGTTTTCTTTGATGTTTCATAAAACACCAAAAAACTATGATAAATTTGAACTCGAAATCTATAAAAAAATATTACTTACTACCAATGCGCACAGGAGAGGCTATAAGTCTGATGGTCAAATCAAAGGGAGTAGAGCGTCCAAGTACAAACATATTATTGGAAAACTTTTTAAAGGGGAAAATCCTACGAGCTCATCAGATGTAACAAAAACTAATTATTTGGGAAGGGGTTTGATGCAGTTGAAGCTTCATAATCCAAACTATATATACTGGGATGATCCAAACGAGTTGGTAGATCGACTTAGACTACTGCTTGCATCACAGTCTGCAGGTCATACTAATCACAACAACGAAATTATCTCAATTATTGAAGAACTACGTGAAGCTAATATAATAGTGTAACCTATATACGCAGATCTTTTATTTATTTTTTTTATATAAAGTATGTCTGTTGATAAATTTGGGCATTACATAAACGATAGAAGTGAAGTTATGTTAAACAAAAATGCTCTTAAGTTGTTGGGCTTTTTTATGGATACGAACGAAAACCTTGATGTGCAACACAAGAGAATCAGAAATGTTGCAAACGCTCTGAAGGAAAACGATGTCATCAGTAAATTGTTTCTGCAAAATGATCTCAAAAAACAGCAAGAGGAAACAGCTTTGCAATTAGCAAAGGTTAATGCTCATTTGCAGGATATCAATAACAAAATGGATGAAAAGCTTTTAAGAAATCAAATATTTGTTGATCAGGAAATTGAAGAGCTAAGAGAAAAAATTTATAGAATCGAAAATTACGCTTTCGAATCAATAGGTAAAAGTACACCAAGAAGACCACAGCACACTTAAAAAAGCGACTAGAGAAATTAAATGTCTTCAAAAAGAAATATAGTAAACGAACTGCATAAGCAAGCTCGAAAAAGTTTTGTACGTCGTAGAGTTGTAATGAAAGGAATAGACGATCTTTGGCAAGCTGATTTAGTCGAAATGGGAAATTATTCGTTAGACAACAGAAATGATCGATTTTTGCTAACTGTAATTGATACGTTCTCAAAATTTGCTTGGGCAGTACCCTTGAGAAGGAAGAATGCATTTGAAACAACACAGGCAATGGAGAACATTTTTACATCGGGACGAGCACCAAAAGAATTTTTCAATAAACATTTTAGTCAGCTGATGGATAAATACAATATTAATCACTACTCAACATATAGCACTATGAAAGCCTCAATAGTTGAACGATTCAATAGAACATTAAAAGGAATGATGTGGAAAGAGTTTAGTTTTAATGGTTCATACTACTGGCTTGATATATACAAAGATTTAATTAATGCATACAATAGAAAAGCTCATCGCACCATTAAAATGCCACCGATTAAAGTCAATTCAACAAATGAGAAGCAGCTTCTAAATACAGTATACAGCCATTTAAAGATGTACAAAATGTCAAAATTTAATGCAGGGGACCATGTACGCATAAGCAAATATAAAAACATTTCTGAAAAAGGTTATACTCCGAATTGGACAACAGAGATCTTTACAATGAGTACAAAATACATATCCTACAACATACATATTAGAAGACTATCGCGGAAATCTTATTAGAGGTGGGTTCTATGATGAAGAACTTTCAAAAACCAGATATCCAAATACATATCTAGTTGAAAAAGTCCTTAAAACTAAAGGACAGAAGGTGTTTGTTAAGTGGCTGGGCTTTAGTAATGAACACAATTCTTGGATAACCAAAGATGAGATATTGTAAATTGAAGAAATAAATGTGCAACAACAACAACAATTGCATCAATATTTTAATTTAAATTTAATATAAGTAAATATATAATAAATATGTAACTGATTCTTATAAATTATACTGTGTGCTTAACTTTATTTATTTACAATCAAACAGTCACAATGTCAATAACATTGACTCTGAGCTCCAATTCATCAGAGCTATCTGCTAATTATTTTCCTCCTATTGATTTAAACGGAAACTATGAATGTGCTCTAACTGATTTCCATTCATATAACAGTATCCCGAATGTAGACTCCTATAACAACATGTTTCATATAGGGGAACATGTAATTGAAATACCGATCGGATCTTATGAATTAAATGATATAGTTGACTATATAGAAAAAGAATACAAACGATATACGCCAGAAAACACAATTTGTATTGAAGCCAATAACAATACAATGCAAGTTAAAGTCAGCAGCTCTAAAGAACCAATATATTTTAATAATGAAAATACAATAGGTAGACTTTTAGGATTCAATAGCAGAATATTAACTCCAAACAAGGAACATTACTCCGATCTTCCAGTGAATATCTTTAAGGTTAATCTTTTGAGAATTGAAAGTAGTATTGTGGTTAATACTTATATGAATAATTCTAAAGCTCATACACTACATGAGTTTCCGATTAACGTACCTGCTGGCTATAAAATAGTTGAGATTCCCAAAAATCTTATTTATTTGTCAGTAAACTTCAGAGAGATAAGTTCATTAGCTCTTCGCGTGGCCGATCAAAACGGCGACTTAATTAATTTTCGAGGAGAGGAAATTACAATACGAATACATTTAAGAGCAATTAAGTAATGATAATATACAACAGAAATATATCGAAGAATACTACAGCAACATTTAATCCTCAAACATTACAACCTAAACAACAATTGAAAACATCTGTTCATCAAAAATCACTTACAACAGCAAGCAAGAGTTTCCTCAAGTCTTTAAATTTGAAACTGAAATCAAAATGAGTTCAATAATAGATGTTTTAGATAAACCGTTATCTGACGAGAATATAATTAAAAAGGACTATCATACATACATACATACCATACCTTCAGTCTTTCAACAACAACGATGAAATAAGAATTTCAATACAAAATCAAGATTTATATGTCTTACCTAGTGAAAGCTACATATATGTGGAAGGATTTGTTGTAGACGAAAAAACATCGAAATCTACACCCAACTTTCAATTAAAAAACAATTTTGTTGCATATCTCTTTGACGAAATTCGCTATGAACTAAATAGTATTGAAATTGACCATACAAGATATTTGGGAGCCACTAGCACCATAAAAAATTTGGTTTCTTTATCACCTACGGAAAGCGTTGTGTTGCAAAATGCTGGATGGAATAAAATTGATAATATGACTCTTCAAAATGGACATTTTAATTTCTATGTACCACTTAAACTTCTTTTAGGATTCGCTGAAGACTACAATAAAGTTTTAATAAATGGTAAGCATGAGTTGATACTCTTGCGTAATAAGAACGAGGAAGATCTTGTATACTCTAATGTTTCCACTGAGAAAGCAAAACTTACAATTTCACTAATATCATGGAGAATTCCACATGTTCAATTATCTGATCATAGTAAATTTAATATGATCAAAATACTTAACAGTGGTGCTGCTATACCAGTGGCATTCCGTAGTTGGGATTGTCATATCAATCCACAACTTAATACGGGTACAAGTCATATATGGAATGTTAAACTGGCTGCAAATAAAGAACGCTCTCGCTTTGTGCTGATTGCTTTTCAACAAGAAAACAAATTTGTTCATTGCGATCTTAGTAACTTGAAAGTACATTTAAACTCAACCTCTTACCCATATGACGATCTTAAAATTCCATTTAATATGACGAATATAAAATTTAAAAATGATCGCTATGCGATTCTATATGATATGTATCTAAGATTTCAACAAAGCTACTACATGAAACACCCCCAGCCTCTTCTAACTGGCCAAGAGTTTAAAAATAATGCTCCAATTATTGTAGTAGATGTCAGTCATGAAACGCTCAATACCGGACCAATCGACATAAAGATTGAATTTGAAACAGCAACTAATATTCCAGCAAAAACATCTGCTTATTGCGTTCTCATTCATGATCGCATAATAGAATACATACCAATAAAAGGTCAAGTACGGAAGGTCTTATAAATTAAATAGCATGGATGGTGATATTGTTTTTGTAGACTTGCAAGGTTTCAAAAATAATTCAAACGACTTCATCGCATCGTTCTCAGCAACAACGAATGCCTCAATTTCATCATAAAACCGCCTTTTGATTTCGAATACTTATCAACCAAAAAGCAGAGAGAAGCAGTTTGGTTAACCAAAAACTATCATCATATTAAATGGAATGATGGATCAGTCTCAATTCAAAGCGTTTGCAAATTTTTTAAAACCAATATAAGAAATTCACAAATATATGTTAAGGGGGAAGAGAAAAAAAGATGGCTAGAAAAAATGATTCATCAAACAGTTCATAACATTGAAGACATTGGCTGCATTAATTTTAAACAAACGGAAACTAAGCACTCGAAATATTTCTATTGTAGCTATCACGACTATGGTGTTTGTGCCTTAAGAAATGCAATTTTACTTAAAAATGAATATGTTAACAAACTTTTAAATAAATGCTTATACAAATTTAAATAAATGTCTTTTTATTTCAAATAAAAACATACATACATATTTATTTCAGAGAACACACAAACAAACAAGCACAATGGTTCATTCATTCTAACGGACAAGGGAATATTTGAGCAAAAATAGTAAACGATTATTATTTGTTTGCATGTACATGCGTAAATGAAAAAAATTTGTAGATATTTATGTACGCCTGAATATGTACATTCTATCACATTTCATACTTGATCCCTTTGCGTACTCAAAATAGAAATGTTCACACATTGAAACCATAAAACCCGTCCACCATGTGGGCAGACACCTATCGCCACACACAGCCTGTCTGAAAGACAAACATTGCAATCGCCTCTCACAAAAGAACCCACACTTGAAAAAAACAAAAGAACCCATACCTATCATCCAGAACACCAAATATAATTCATAGATGATCGTCAAGCATAAAATAAACACATTCAATATTAATATAAACATAGTATTAGTATCAATATGAAGGAACAGTAAATTTTTTTACAATGCCTTCAAGACGAGAATAATTGAACTATTGACTACATTCTAACATTGCACACAAAAACAAACAAAAAGAAAATAAAAATAAAAAATTCTTAAGTACACACACCAGAATTAAACAACCCAAAATAAAGGACAAAATCAAACTGTAGTAAAAAGAAAAAATTCACAAAAAATTAGGGCGATCCATTTATACAACACTTTTAATAAAGGACACACCGACACAAACTCAGATATGGACAGACAAAAAAATTCCCACGCTCACGTACCGACGGACATGTATTGCCAAGGTCACATATGGACAGACACAAATTCCCACGCTCACATACCGACGGACATATATTCCCACGGTCACATATGGACAGACACAAATTTCGAAGGTCACATATGGACAGACAAAAATTCCCACGCTCACACACCGACGGACTGATATTCCCACCGTCACATAGGGACAGACACAAATTCCCACGGTCTCATACGGACAGACAGAATTTCACACGCCTACATTATAAGAGAGAAAAAACAACAACAATGTGAACCCCCTTATTAAACCGTGGGAAAATTTACACACACACACAAAGATCAAACCACTTGAACAATTTGGCCACTAAAACTTTTAAAATTTTGTACTGAAATTTGAGAATTTTTAAGTGTAATTGCCCAAATTTGTATTGAAATTTGAGAATTTTTAAGTATTTTAATTGCCGTGGCTCATACATTCCTATACTACTACTGCGCCTGAGTTACATATAAACCCTATAATGACAATATGGATACATTTTTAAAAGAAATAGGTAAATGAACTTTTAGTTCATTTACATTTAAAAACTGTAATGAGGTCAAAGTATTTCGAAATAACCAAATTAATAATGCTGTCAATACACTTTAAAATTAACTGCAAGTCTTGCAAGAATTATTTTAATTGCGACATTTAATACTTCGAAATACTTTTCAATAATTTTTGTTACTAATTTGAAAAATGATGATTACATTAAAAATAAGTAAAATTAAGTAAAAGAACAAGTTATAATTTTAGATTAAGAAACATTGTAAAATCAGTTTTTGTTCTTCCATCAAGTGAAACAATCTAAGTCGCTACTCCTACGAATAAGTCTAAATAAAAGAAATAAATAAACATACTGAGTCTAAACATATAAAGTTTGTGTTTTTTTAAAAATAGTGAAATCTAAAAACAAAATTGGTGCAGTCGGTAGGATCCTTTTATTATAAAGGATTCAGTGATTAGCAACCCTCGTGAGAAACAAATACTTTAACAATTCTGCGAATCCTACGGGACCCTCCAGGATAATAAAGTAATAGTTTTAGTGCAGTGAACAATTATCAAAATTGGACGCCACTAATTAAAAATTGCAGTGAACAATTATCAAAATTGGACGCCACTAATTAAAAAGTGCAGTGAACAATTATCAAAATTGGACGCCACTAATTAAAAAGTGCAGTGAACAGTGGTCAAAACTGAACACCACTAAAACAAAATAAAAACAAAGAAAAGCTTAATTCAGTGAACATTAAAAAAAAGTGGACACAATTAAGAAAATATAAGACTTAAAATTCAAAGTGTGCTCCAAAAGACAGAGAATATTTAACCAAAGACGAAAAATGGAAGAACAGGCTCAATTACCATCAGTGAATGTGGCAGAGGAACTAGCCCGGAAAGACGCACAGCTAGAACGTCTACGTAATGCATACATAGAGCTGCAGGGACAGTTTCAGCAACACCAGGAACAACAACAACAGCCACAAGGACATGAAACTCTAGCCCTGGTACAACAACAGCAAATAGAACAAATCTTCAAAAATGTGTCGCATATACCAACATTTACAGGAGATGGTCACGTAACCATCAACTCCTTTATGAGCAATGTTGAATATATGTTATCCACAATAAGCACCGAGGCGATGAGAAAAGAGGCAGCTAAGGCAATATACTACAGATGCATACAAGGAGAAGCGAAAAACACCATAATCAACATACAACAAGTGGACGACTGGGAACTGATAAAAAAATTCCTTAAACTTAGATACAGGCCAGACACGGAACCACACCAAATATACCGAAGAATTAACAACCTTTATGTAAATTCGGTAAGTGAACTAGCAATAGAAGTCCAAAATATAAAAAATAAAACAGATGAGTTGATAATATATCATAGTGGAGATCATTGTATAGATTTAAGCAATATTGATAGCGTATTAATAAACACCATAAAAGAAATAACACAAGGTACTTTGCTAGATAAAATTTACGACATGCGGGATTTAGGTAGCATATTAGATATCATGACAAGAAGAATGTACGAAGACAGTTGTATCAGACCAGAATTTAGAAAATATAGACAGGAAAAAAATAATAGTTACAACATGAGTAAAGGACAAAGAAACTCCTTTAACAATTACAATAATAGCAGGAGTAATAACAATAATAAAAATTTTAAGCAAAACTTCACCAATGTTGGTAAGAATTTTAATAACTCAGGAAGATATGGAACCCATTATAATCAAGATAATAACCCGAGGTTCGCCCAGATAGGAAACTATAATAAAGATAATAGCCAGAGGTTCGTCCAGATAGGAAACCCTAGGCCAAATTCCGGCCAATACCGCTGGAATCCACCTAGGCAAGATCGAAACGAGCCCATGGAAATAGATAACATCGGAATGAAACAGAAAAATTTTTTTAAATCCGCCCAGGCAAGAAATTCAGGATCATATCCTGGTCAGCCCTACAGAAACCAATATTATCAAGTACAAAACGGATTGAATACGGAAATTGATATCGTTCCAATGGCAGGACACTCTGATCCAACCCCATCTCATAGTGATGTGGGTCAAGTCGGACAAAGCCAGGATCATTTTTTTCGACGACCAAATCGGACTGTTTACCCACCATAAAAATCACAATTAACAGAAAAAATTATATTGCACTAATAGACACAGGAGCTAACAGAATTTTAATGGATAGAAAAATAAACGATTTCAGAAAAATTTTACAGAAACAACCAATTAATTTCAGTACAATAAATACAAAAGATATAATTAAGTATGAAACCTTAACTCAGGCTCCTAATGAATTCAATCTCCCTCCTGATGCAAAAATTAGATGGAAGATAACGGAATTTAGAGAAAGGAAATATAGTTTTATAATAGGGATCGACCTATTAAACTGTTTTGACACAATTATAAATTTAGTAGATGGATATATATCAATTAATAAAAATATTTGTAGATTTATAACGAACCCCTATAAAAATATTGAATGCTGTACGTTAGAAGGAATTACGTTTGAATTGAATAGAATTCAGCTAAATCATTTGAACAGTGAAGAATATAAAGAAATAACGAAAATTTTGAGAAGATTTAAGAATCTCTTCTTTAAAGAAGGTGACAAATTGACAAGTACCATGAGGATACATCATGAAATTAGAACGACGACAGACGAGCAGATAAATGCCAAACTATATAGATATCCGCCACAGCATGAAGCTGAAGTAAGAAGACAGATAAAAGAAATGGAGGAGCAGGGAATAATTAGGAAAAGTAGGTCAAGATATTCCAGCCCCTTAATAGTAGTGCCAAAGAAAATAGATAATTCAGGGAAACCGAAATACAGACTGGTTGTAGATTATAGGAAGTTAAATGAAGTGACAATAGATGACAAGTTTCCATTACCCAACATAGATTCAATACTGGACAAATTAGGAAGGGCACAATATTTCACAACTATAGATTTGGCCAAAGGCTATCATCAAATCCTAATTGAAGAGAAAGATAGGGAAAATACCGCATTTGTTACCCCCCATGGTCTCTACAAATTCATACGGATGCCATTTGGATTAAAAAACGCTCCGGCAACGTTTCAAAGACTAATGAACGAAACACTACGGGACTTCATCAACAAGACATGTGTAGTCTATTTAGACGACATATTAATCTTCGGCACATCGCTTAACGAACACATAAACGCAATAATAGATATTTTCAAAACATTAGAGAAGGCAAACTTAAAAATTCAAATTGACAAGTGTAATTTTATGAAGAAAGCGACGGAATTCTTGGGGCACATACTGACAAAGGAAGGATTGAAACCTAACCCAAATAAAATCAACATAATTCAGGAATTAACGCTACAGAAAATTCATAAAAGATTATGCCAAAGTAGCCCAGCCGATTATAAAATATTTAAAAAAAGGAGTGAAGATAAACTTGAAAGATCCTACTTATATTGAGGCATTCGAAAAATTAAAAAATTCAATTAGCTCACATCCCATCTTAAGATTCCCAAACTATGACAAACAATTCGTGTTAACAACTGACGCATCAAATTATGCAATCGGCGCCGTCCTATCACAAGAAGGACATCCGGTTTGTTTTGCATCTAGAACCCTTAATAATCATGAAAAGACTACGCAGCTACTGATAAGGAATTTTTGGCAATAATATGGAGTGTGAATTACTTCAGACCGTACCTATACGGTAGAAAATTTCAAATACTCACGGACCATCAACCAATAAAATTCTTGCATTCGAAATATAGAGGCAAGGATATGTCTCCAAGGCATCAACGTTGGCTTTTGAAATTAGGGGAATACGATTTTACAATAGAATATATCAAAGGCAAGGAGAATAAAGTGGCAGATTTTTTGAGCAGGATAGAAAAAAATAATGAGGAAACTATAACAAACCTTCAAGAAAGCCCGTGCAATGAGATAAACTACAATATCTTGAACAATCGAGAAGAGAATGATAACGTATCAATGATTACTGTCCATTCAGCGGAAGAAAATCTACAGGACCATTTTTTCATTAAAGAAGAAATCATAAACAAATACAAAACGCAAATAATATTAACGAATAATAAGATACAAGAAACACAAGAAATACATGGAAAAAGGATTATTTTTATTGCAGAGTGTGATTTGGAACAAATGGGAGAAATTTTCAGAAAATATATTGGGAAAGGAAAAATAGGTATATTTTCAGAGCTAAGCGAAAGCATCTATAATACGGTTCAAGAAAAATTAATAGAAATGTACTCTAATGACAACCAACTAGAATTTATAAAATGCACGATGCGAGCACAGGACATAGAAACCGAATTGGAGGCAGTGAAACAGATAGCCTTTTACCATATACGAGAAAGCCTACACTCCGGAATAGTTGAAAAATACAACCAAATGAAATACAAAATCTATTACCCAAAACTTATGGAATTAATTCAAATGGTGATTAACCAATGTGAAGTATGCCAGCAAGTAAGGTCTGATAGGAAACCTATTAAGGCAAAATTTGCATATACAGAAACACCATCTGAAAAAAATCAAATTGTACATATACGTACGTAATAAAAGAACTTATTTCTTGACGATGATAGACAAATTTTCTAAGTTTGGCGTAGCATACCCACTAAATGATAGAAATCATGTAACAATTATCGAGCAACTTGAAGAGCATTTTGCTAAGATAGGAAAACCGAAGACGATAATAGCCGATAATGAATTTAAAGCTCTCAGAATAAAAGAATTTTTAGAACAGGAAAATGTTGAATTACACTAACTAAACCAAATAGCCACACGGGAAACGCCGACGTGGAAAGATTCCATAATACTATAGCAGAAAAATTCAGAATTCTATACCAATCTAATAAACAAACACCAGTAAAACAGTTGATTCAAAAAACAATAAGAAATTACAATAACCGATACCACTCAAGTATTAAATGTACACCATACGACGTACATTTGGGAAAAATCGACAATAACCGAATTAAGAATAACTTAGAAGATAACAAAAGAAAAGTAATAAATAAATTAAATGAACATAGAGAAGACTATACAGAAAATAGAAAAGAGGTATTCATTAAGAACTATAAAGCTGTTAGACACAAAGAACAACCAAAATATAACAAGTAAAAACGTTATATTCGACCGGGTCGAATCTTAAATACCCTCCAAATATTTAGTAAGTGAATTTGATATGTTTAACTTGGTGGGACAGAGTTCCTTTATATAATATCGTACGTCAACGCCCACTAAAGGGGTCGGGGTTCAAAAATATACAATATTATGTTTTCCACAGGCGAACGTATGGGCATTGCTAGACCGTCTTAGACTTCATCACTGATCAAGAATATATTTACTTCATGGGGTCCAATTCTCTAGCTAGAAATCGGCAGTCATAAAACTCTAAAGATAAATGCTTGGGATGATTATATACAAAATTTAAAAAAAATTATTTTTTTTTGGTAGGGTTATTTAGGGGGCGAAGGGGAAGGAGGGGGTAGGGCAGAGTAGTACCAGGTTTCGTCTCAGCTTCGTTATTAAAGCTTAAAAGTGTTATTTTTAAGGAATGTAGGCTTAAGTAAAACAATTTGTTAAATTTTTATGCTATTTTTGCCTATAACAACGCCCACTGAAGTGGGCGGGGTCAAAAATATTTTTATTTTATTTAATGGCTCCAAGTTTAAGGCGTTGGACCGTATTTGACATAAAAATATATCATTTGCTTAACAAAATAACCAAAAAACTTTAAAAATTATGTTGTTTTTTCTGGGTTGGTTTAGTTCTTCTTAGGGGAACTTTTTTCCCTCTTGCCCGATTTAGCCCATCTTCGAACTTAACCTGTTCTAAGTTTTAAAATATATTTATGCCAAATTTCAAGAGTCTTGCTCGTTTCGTTTGGACTGAATCGTGATTTCCACAGATGGACGGACGGACGGACATGCTCAGTTCGTCTTAGATTTCATCACTGATCAGGAATATATATACTTTATGGGGTCTGAGATGGATATTTCGATGCGTTACAAACGGAATGACAAAGTGAATATACCCTCCAAATTCTTTTTTGGAGGGTATAAAAAAGCTAATTTGGAAAACGTACATCCTTGCAATATTAAAATATCTTTAAAATTTTCAGATTTGGACAATACTAATGATTCTCCTATGGACCACACAAACTAAAGGACTAATAACAACAAAACTTTTGATAGAACAGACAGGATATACAGAAATCAATATGAGAAATCAGGAAATTGTTAAGGAATCAGATATAATTTTACATATAATTAATCTTCACGAAATAGAAGGAATCCTAAACAACATGACAGATAACATCCACTTAATGAAAACTAAAAACAAAAAATTACTCGAGTTAGAACTATTAGATACTAAAAATAAGTTAATGACTTTGATACCGAAACAAAATAGAATGAGGCGCGGACTAATCAACGGAATAGGAGGCATGTCGAAATGGTTATTCGGGACAATGGACGATGAAGATAGACAGAGTATACAAAAGCACCTTTCTAACATTGAAGATATTAAAGAAAATAATAACCAGCAAATTTTAATTAATTATTTTAACACAACTCTCAATTATTTAAAAATTATAACAATAAATGATAGAAAGAGATTGGAAAAGGAATTAAAATCCTTGAGCAAATTTTTAGAAATACAACATAATAACAATATATATTTAGAACAATTAACTAATATACAATTGATAAAAAGTAAAATAGAGCATCTCCAAGACAATGTAATTTCTGCAAAATATGGAATTGTACTTCCAAGTATTCTAACCAATAAAGAAATAGAAAAATATGATATCAATTATAATAAATTAAAATATATTCAATTTGCCACAGCATTTTTTAATAATTCCTATCTAATTTTCGGAATAAAAATACCTAAGCAATTTATAACGGTAAAAGTAAGTTTCATTCTGCCATTACCAAAGAAAGAAAGTAATGAAATTGATTCTAATATTGAAAAAATTTTTGTATTGAAAAATAAAACATAAATTTGAAGAAAGTAAACACTTAAAAGATTTGAAAATAAGCAATCATTGTCTAATTAAAAATAATTGTCAACTGGTAAAAAACAAAAATTTTTAAGTATTACAATTAGATATAGACACAATTGTAGTGAAAAATGCAAATAATACTAATGTCAATCAAACATGCAATTCTGAAGAAATTATTATCAGAGGAAATTACTTAATAAATTTTAATAATTGTTCAATAATAATTAAAGATTACTATTTTTCTAATATAGTTGAATATATTGAAGAAAGACAAATAGTTCAGTACACACATTCAGTTAAAAATTTTACAAAAAAAATCTCATTCGAAGAAATTATAAATGAACAACAGTATAATATAAAATATATAAAAGAATTAAGATATCATAGCAAATTGTCACCAGAGGTCCAAGTCGATCGGTTGCAAGCCGGCTTACCGCCGCCGCCGAGTTCTTTTCGCTTAAGAAGAGCCGCCGCCGGTTCTGCCGGCTGATTTCGGCTAATAGCTTAGCCGACGACAAATTTATCTTCTGACTTCGTGTTTTATCACATACATATTCTTAAAATAACTATTTGGTAGCTCTTTAATCTGGGGATAAAAATAGAGTATGGTAGCATTGAAAAAAACAACGAAACCATGATAAAATAATCAGGTCAATGCAACTCGACAGTTGTTTATTTATAACCATCGTAAAAATGTCAAACTTCATATAAAAAAACCTAAACATTTATTTTATATGGAGTTTGTTTGACAATTTGACACTTATGGCATTTTTATTGTAGAGATCCGTAGACCTAATTATTGGATCATGAGCGAATACAAAACATATCCCGTTACTTTTTGCAAAGCGTTCAGCAGTGTGTAAAAACTAAAGAAAAGTTAAAAAATTTTAAATGGCACAAAAAATATAAAAAGTTATTTTTCGAAAGAAATCCAAAGTCACAATATTATAGAAAGCTCATCTGACTCAGAATCGGAAAATTATAATAAAAATGATATAACTTCAGCTAGTATTGAATACTACAACGATCTTTTTAAAAGAAGAAGTAATATAAAAAACATTTCTAAAATTGTAGTTAGTTCAAGTGGAATCTCAGAGTGCTGGAAATATTTTGGTGATATTTTTATTGGCGGGAAGCAAGTACTTGACAAATACAAATTCTGCAAGTTGTGTTTTGAAGAGGAGAGTATGGTTCTTAAAGGGTAAGTTAATATAATTTTTTTGATATAATAAATACGTCGTCGCTATACTAATTCATATCTGCATGTCCGTGTTGTTAAGGTTTGGAAAGTCAACGTCTACGAGCAATTATCTTAATCATTTACGTGCGATACATAATATTGACGTTAAATCTATTAACTATAAAAATAATTTCGAGATGACTCAAAATGCATTAGATCCAAAATCTACAAAAAACTATAAATATCAAAATGCTCGCCGCTTGGCCGAAATGTGCTGCCTAGATCTGCAGCCTTTTACAATTGTGGAACGGGTTGGCTTCCAAAAATATGTAAACTTTCTAAATTCAAAAACAACTCTTCCAAACGTACTGTATCTTCAGTTGCATTAGATGACGTATTTAAATTATATTTAAAGCATGTTAAGCAAATAGCAAGTGAATCACCAAATAGTATTTCTTTGGTATTAGACATGTGGTCCGATAAACATAAACGTTTATCTTATATCTACATTAAAGTGCACTTTTGTCAACAATTTAAGCTCCAAGTCTTAACGTTAAAAACTGAAATTTTTCCTAGGCCCCACACTGCTATTGCTGTTGCGGATAAAATACAAGATTCTCTTCAAGAATTCAATTTACAAGGGAAAAACATATGTGGTGTTACTGATGGAGGTTCGAACATTGTTGCTGCTTTAAGATTGAAAAATATTGAACGTTATGGCTGTAGCGCTCATGCTCTACATCGTTTTATCTCGCATGACCTCTTAAAGAATGATTCATTTGGTCATATCAATACAATTATTGTTAAATTAAAAGAAATTTTTCGTTGCTTAATGTATAGCTCTGAAGAGATCACAAAATTACAGATTTTGGAAGAGCAAGACGTGGTAATGAAATTACTACAAGAAGCTCAAAAAATTCTAGAAGAACAAGAAAAAAGTGAAAATTTTCCCAGTGGCGATGATGATTTTAATGAAAAATTTGGGGAAACACCTCACAATAATCGTTTGACATTAAAAAATTCAGTACCAACAAGATAGAACTCATTATTGGCAATGCTCAATAGTTTTGAAAAATATATTGATGTTATCAATATTGCTCTTTTAAAAGTTAAAAGAGAAAATTTAATTATTCCCGAAGTGGAAAAATTAATTATAACGGAAGATGCATTATTTTTGAAAATCTTCGAAAAAGCCATTGTGTATTTGCAAGGATGTGACTACCCTACAATAAGCAGCTATATATATTTCTATGAAAAAATTATATCTTCATTACAAACAGCAGAAAGTGATTCGTGTTTCGAATTGACCATAAAATTATGCAAATTTGCTGAAGAAAACTTCGGAAAAAGATTTAAAATTTTAAAAATTCATCTTGTGGCAGCTTTACTTGATCCATGCCAAAAAAATTGGTATACTTTACAAAAATATTTAAAAAAAAATCCGAAAAATACCAACGTTAGCAATTCATATGTATTAGAGGCTGATTTTAGTTCCCATAAACCAAAAGAAGGTCTGCTTTTAGAAGAAATTAAAAAACTAAATGCTCATGAAGAAACACAAAATAGTTTGGAGGAAGCGCCATCAACTAGTAAAGCAATTTTACAGCTGATCGAGAAAAAAAGGGGAAATAATTTAAATTATTTAGATAAATTTTTATATAGTTTAATTTTATAACATCATTTAACAGAAAATATCTGTTAACAGACAAGAAATGTTAGAATTTTTAACAAAAACTTCCGCTACTGAAGAAAGTGATTTCACACTGGAAATGGATATAAAGAAATATTTTTTAATGAACGTTGCCGAAACTGAAAGCATTGATTGGTGGCAGCAATACAAAGAGGTAATTAATAGAAATTCAATTAATAATATGTTCAGTTTTCTTAAATTAAATTATATTCTCCTTTAGGTATTTCCAAATGTAGCAAAGATAGCTAATGTCTGTTTTGGTATTCCAGCCACATCCTCATCTTCTGATAAAGCTTTTTCAATTGCTGGAGCATGTGTTAATGAAAAGAGAAGTGCGCTTAATCCCAGTACTGTAAAAAACAGCTCTATGTTCATGATAACATGAAAATTGTCCAACCTTTATTAGATTTGAAGTAATCGTTTAGGTAATGCTTGTAAATTACTTTTATTTTACTAATGAAAAAGCATTATTTTTACCTGTCTATTCGTAAATATATGTATAACTCTATATTTACTTGTTTTAAAGTAAATAAATCCTATAAAATAACTTGATATTTGTTTTCATTAAGCACCGGCTCCAGCCGGCTTAGAGCCGCCGCAGACCATTTTAGCACTCAGCCGCCGCCGCCGAGTTTTGGCAATCGGCTTGGACCTCTGATTGTCACATGGTCGTAACATCGTAATGTTAAGTATAATTATAATAATAATCATAGTTATAGTAATAATATTAACGAAACATCAAAATATTAAAATAAAATTATATAACAGAATTCAGGAGAATTCTAATCTAAATGGGGGAGTAGTTACATATAAACCCTATAATGACAATATGGATACATTTTTAAAAGACATAGGTAAATGAACTTTTAGTTCATTTACATTTAAAAACTGTAATGAGGTCAAAGTATTTCGAAATAACCAAATTAATAATGCTGTCAATACACTTTCAAATTAACTGCAAGTCTTGCAAGAATTGTTTTAATTGCGACATTTAATACTTCGAAATACTTTTCAATAATTTTTGTTACTAATTTGAAAAATGATGATTACATTAAAAATAAGTAAAATTAAGTAAAAGAACAAGCTATAATTTTAGATTAAGAATCATTGTAAAATCAGTTTTTGTTCTTCCATCAAGTGAAACGGTCTAAGTCGCTACTCCTACGAATAAGTCTAAATAAAAGAAATAAATAAATAAACATACTGAGTCTAAACATATAAAGTTTGTATTTTTTTTTAAATAGTGAAATCTAAAAACAAAATTCCTGTCATCAAGCTGCCATCGACAGTGCCTGTTAAAGGAGGCGCCTGGCTGCCAGGAAAATGAGTGTCTAGTAGTACGCTCAGCGTCTCTTGACTACTCATGGTCCAGCTACCACAGGGTTTCTGTATGTAGCTGGGTACAACCGGTGCGGTTGATAGCATCTTACGCAGCCTGTTGGTTTCAGATGAACCCTCCACATTACTGCAGAAAGCCCTCCAAGACCTCTTTTTGCGCTTCTGACAAGATCCTTAAAGCGATTCAACGAGGTTTTGTATGTCGATCAGTCGCCTGATCGTTTAGCCTCGTTGAATAGCCTGCGACATTCTTTTCGTGAATGTGCAACTTCCGGGCTCCACGATGGTGGTTTGGCCCTACCCCTTCAAACCGTTGGTTGGCAAGCCACATTAGTGGCACACCGAAACGATTCACTTAGAATCTCCACAGCGGAGTCAATGTCCCCAATATTTCTATAAGTTGGAGTCATCGATTAGGAGTTGCAGAGTACATTGTTCTGTAGCTCCCAGTCAGTCTTCTTCCTGTTAACTATAGGATTAAGTCTACTTCCACCTAACACTATGTTAAAGTGAATATAGCGATGGTCGGATAGGGAGCAGTCATCCGCAACCCTCCAACCGCTAACCAGATTGGTGAGATCTGCACTAACCAATGTTACATCTAAAACCTCTCTACGGTTAGACACAATAAAAAAGGGTTCTGAACCCCTGTTGACAATTTCAAGATTATTATTTAATATGAAGTCAAAGAGACACTCACCCCGCCCGTTAGTATCGCTACTACCCCTTGAGGTGTGGTGTGAGTTAGCGTCAGCACTTATTATTATAGGCGTCCTCGTGCTTATCGCCCTGGACACAATACCACGCACCTTGCCATTTGGTGGACTGCCCTCGTGGTCATGCGCCATATAGCTCGAGACCAGCCAAACCGTACCGGAAGGGCTCTCCAGCGCAGCAGCTACAGTATCCCCATCACTGAAATTAGATAGGATAAAGATACGCAAGGAGTTTTTAGCCAAGTTCCAAGATCTAATATTACCTGTGCCGTTGGCAAACAATAGCTTGTAGCCCTTTAGTGTCAGCCCATGAACTCGTCCTTGGTGGACCCAGGGTTCCTGGACCATAACCAGCTCCTCCTTCCTCTCTACCACCCGGAGCAGCATCGCAGAGGATGCTGCTTTAGAGTGGTGAAGGTTTATTTGCGTCACCTTCACCATCCGGTAGCGCAATAACAGTGGTGTTGGCGTCCTCTTGGCTGGATTCCAAGAGGGCGTCAGTGTCCTCATCCGCGACCTCCATCCGTTCAAAGAAGCCACCCACCAAGTCAGAGACTGAGTGGGTGTCCTCTTGCCCGGATGAAGCTACGTCCCACACACCAGCAGCAGCGCAGTCAGCAGCGTCGTCAGCAGCACCATCCCCTCGGTTGCGGTTCTTCTTGACATCGGTCCGGTAGAGGCACAACAGAATCGGCCTAGAGCCTTCCTTTTTCAACAGAGACACTGAGCGTCCATCCGTGCAGGCCATCAATTTAACGCCGTGCTGGTGCCAGCCAGCATCAACGCATTGAGGCGGCGGTCCCGGATTCTCCTTGCGGATCTTCCAGAACCCTCCGGCCAGCTTTTAATTAACCAAGTCCCACCTGGCACGGGAAACAGCGCCGTCTGACGCATCCCTGTCGACTATGGCTCTTATCAGATTGCCTTTGGCGATTTCAGTAAAGGTGCCCTTCGAAGGGATGTTCTGAGGACGTTTTGCGCTAGAAGCCCTAGCTGCATCGTTCTCCTCTTCCGAACGTTGCCGGTTATGCGCCGCAACCGTGGCGGGTGCGGGGGAGGAGTTTATTTGCAGCTTCGACACATGAGCCTGTTCCCACTTTAGAGAGGCTGCCTGCTTTTCAGAAAGCTGGTCAACCGGGGTCGCACCAAAGTGCGAAATAGTTCTTAAGGCGGAGCGCCTCGCATCGTTGGCCCTGCGTGAAGCATTTTTGCGCGAAAGGTTAGATATGTTTTTGCCGGGATTGGCAGTGGGTGACGCAGTACTGCGGCTAGAAGTAATCCTCTTTGCCTTTTCCTGCGCAATGTGCGCGTTGGAGGCGACGGGTTTGGACGGCTTAGGCCTTTCCATTCCCTTCGCACCCGAAGAAGGGGGTTTTACCATTTTACTGGTAAGGACCTGAGCAGCTTTTGAGGTACTTGGAGCGAAAGACAGAGGTACCTCGCTGCTAAGACTAGGGCAGCCACCCGTTGTCGTGTGTTTTGCCCCTTTATCAACAGCAATCAGCCCGGTTAATCCAGGCTGATTGCCCACCACGTCAGTAGTTCGCAGACTGGTCGGGCCTGATGTGGTCACCCGGCCAGCCTGAGCAGCAGTAGCTTTCGATTCACCGCGGCCTGCTACTTTCGCCGCGGGAATAGGGTCCCCGGAGATTATTAAGCCCCTAACCGGGTACTTGGGGCTTGGCTTATTATTTTCCATTTTTGGTGGGTTGATTGGTGTATTTTATACCTACTGCCAGGTTAAAAAGCTGCCGACCCACCTGGATACAGACGCAGACCATCAGCCGCCCAAAATGGGATACAGACGCTGATGGATTTGCACACGGTCCATTGGACCGAGAAACGGACTGACTCGATAGCCGCCCCATGGGGAAAAACAGATGCTATCGAGTCCGGGGAGGGTGGTTCTTGGTCGGTACTTAGTTGTTGGCCACTCTGGCATGGGTGACCCTACCAGGGGCTACTGATAACAACTGCCCCCGCCAGTACAGACCGGTCAACTAGACCTAAGCCTCCACATCGCGACAAGATGACTACCAGCGTGGACTTGTGTCAAGCCTACACAAGAATTCCAAAATATTTAATAAGAGATAATGCCAATTTAATTTTAATGTTTAAACAAGATGCGAAAAATGTGACACATACGATGATCATGTTGCCAGCGACATGAACTTTGAAAAGTTTCAGTATATATGTCAAGAATGTTGGAAGGATAAATATGGATTTTTGATGATAAGTAAAGTAAAGTAAAGATAATAGTCGCTATAGAAAATCATTTGATTACTTCATCATAATATAAATTACTGTTCATCAAGGTATGGCTTAGTACATAATCTGGCTTTAAACATTATACTTGTGATTGTTATAACTGGTCATCTAAACAAAACTTGATCTGTTACCTAATGAGCTGATCTGATACCTGACAAACTGTTCTGATACCTAATAAGTTGATCTGATACCTGATAAACTGATCTGATACCTGATCTTATAACCTGATAAACTGATCTGATAACCTGATCTGATACTTGATAAGCTGATCTGATACCTAATATCTAAAATGAATGAAAAAATGCTAAAAGACTTGGTGACAACAAGAAATATATTGAGGAAAAAGCTTCGTAGTATAAAAACTGGTGCAATATATACACATCAGCAATTAAAAGGTACATTCAGGCCCATAACAGAACTTTTAAAAGAATTTATAAATAGCTCTAAACATATTTATATACCGAATAAAAAAGAAAAGAATGATAAGAAGGACAGTGCCAGTTTTCATCCTCAGAACTCAACAATGAAGTTGGAAACAAGTACCCCTAAGAAACTAATTGAAGAATCGATGTTTAAACAGTCTAACAGTAAAAGTAAAAGCGATTTTGATGAAGATGACTTTTATTCACAACATTCTAATCATGACGAGAGTTATCCTGACTTATCACTATTGCAATCGAGAAATGAACTAGATACTAACTATGGTCCACATAGAGATTATAATAACGAATGGAAATTTGGTAGTAGCAACATCGAGTTAAATCAAGATAAAATACAAGTTGGTGGTCAAATATGGGCTCTCACCCCAAGACTGTTTTCTTTAATGTTTCATAAAACACCAAAAAACTATGATAAATTCGAGCTTGAAATCTATAAAAAAATATTACTTACTACCAATGCACACAGAAGAGATTATAAGTCCAATGGACAAATCAAGGGGAGTAGAGGGTACAAGTACAACCATATTATTGGAAAACTTTTTAAAAAGAAAAATCATAAGAGCTCATCGGAATTAACGAAGGCTAATTATTTAGTTAAGGGGTTGATGCAGGTAAATTCTCATAAATAAACTATATATACTGGGATGATCCAAACGAGTTGGTAGATCGACTTAGACTACTGCTTGCATCACAGTCTGCTGGTTATACTAATCACAATAACGAGATTGTCTCAATTATTGAAGAACTAAGTGAAGCTAATATAATGGTATAAACTACATATATAAACGCATACACATTTTAAATATAAATTATGTCTGTTGATAAATTCGGACATTATCTAAACGACAATAGCTGTATAATTTCATTGAAAAATGCACCTAAATTGTTGAGGTTCTTTTTGGATGCGAACAACAACATTGCTGTCCAGAACAAAAGAATCAAAAATGTTGCAAAAGCTTTGGAGGAAAACGATGCTATCAATAAATTGTTTTTGCAAACTCAAATCGAAGAAGTAGAACACAAAATTTTAAAAGAATTTAAAGAAGATAACAACAAAATGCACAATAGTCTAAAAAATCAAATCGAAATGCAACAACATGAAATAATATTACAGTTGGAAGAGAGGAAAAAAATGCAAGAAAGCATTTCCAAGATCAGAGCATCCTTCGAAGAAGAAATTGAAAGATTAAATGAGAAAATTTATAGATTTGAAAATTACATGCTTGATGCGCTGAAAGCGCATCATATAGATCGCAACGCACCCAAAAGCTTAGACATGGATACAAAAATAAATTTAGTGAACGAGCTCCATAAGGAAGCTCGAAAAAAGTTTGGGCGTCGTAGAGTTGTTATGAAAGGAATAGACGATCTTTGGCAAGCGGATTTAGTTGAAATGGGGAACTATTCTATATACAATAAAAATTATAGATTTTTGCTAACTGTAATTGATACATTCTCCAAATATGCTTGGGCAGTACCTCTGAGAAGAAAGACAGCTGTTGACACAACGCTGGCAATTTTTCAATTGGGGCGTGTGCCAAAAAACTTACAAACAGATGATGGTAAATAATTCTTCAACAAACACTTTAATCAATGGATAAATACAACGTCAATCACTACTCAACCTATAGCATCATGAAAGCATCAATAGTAGAACGATTCAATAGAACATTAAAAGGAATGATGTGGAAATAGTTTAGTTTTAATGGTTCCTACAACTGGCTAGATATATACAAAGATTTACTTAATGCATACAACAGAAAAGTTCATAACACCATTAAAATGTCACCGATTAAAGTCAACTCAAAATACGAACAACAGCTTCTAAATACAGTATACAGCCATTTAAAGATGTACAAAATGTCAAAATTTAATGGAGGGGACCATGTACGTATAAGCAAATATAAACATATTTTTAAGAAAGGCTATACTCCGAATTGGACAACAGAAATTTTCACAATCAAAAGAGTTCAGAATACATATCCAACAACATACATATTAGAAGATTATCTTGGAAATCCTATTAAAGGTGGCTTCTACACGGAAGAACTGTCAAGAACTAGATTTCCAAATACATATCTAGTTGAAAAGGTGATTCGACTGAAAGGGGACAAAGCATTAGTTAAATGGTTGGGATTTTCTAATCAACACAATTCCTGGATAAGCAAAGAGGAAATACTATAGTTGGAAAACGAAATAAATCGTCATCCGCAATGATAACAAGGGCAATAACATCAATATTTTTAATAACTAATGTTAATTTTAAAATAAGATTATGAAATATATATGCAAATTATTCTTATAAACCATGCTGTGCAGTAAACTTTATTTATTTGTGAACAGCCTGTTATAATGTCAATAACAATTACTCTGAGTTCTAACTCATCAGCGCTATATGCTACTTATTTTCCTCCCATTGACTTAAACGACACATATGAGTGCGCTAACTGATTTTCATTCATACAACAGTATTCCAAATGTAGACTCCTATAACAATATGTTTCATATAGGGGAATATGTAATTGAAATACCAATTGGATCTTATGAATTGAAAGACATAGTCGACTACATAGAAGAGCAAAACAAACGACTTATTTAATTAATTTCAGAGGAGAGGAAATTACAATACGAATACATTTAAGACCAACTAAGTAATGATAATATACAATGAAAGTATATCACAAAATACTGCAGCCACGTTTCATCTACAGATATTACAACCTAAACCACAATTGAAAAGATCTGCTCTTCAAAGGTCACTTACAACAGAAAACAAAAGTTTTCTCCAGTATTTGAATTTCAAACTGAAAATAAAATGAGTTCCATAATAAACGGATTGGATAAGCCATTGTCTGACGAAAATATAATAAACAAGTAAAAGTGTTATATTCGGCTGTACCGAATCTTAAATACCCTTCACAGATGTAATTCTTCTTTCTTTCTTTCTTGCCAAAACAGAAAATAGGTTTAATTAAACTATCAAAATGATGTTATCGGTTACTTTTATATATAAGAAAACGTTTAAATTTTTCGGCTAGGAAGCTAAATGTTTGGCTTTTCTTATATCTAACACCTCTGAACGTCTTTCAAAAATATATAATGAGTTTAATTTACAAACAGAAAGAAAAAATTCTAATTGTCGAACGGTAGAATAGTCTTGTAGATTTTGTTGGTTGTTAATACCAGTTTACTTCTTTCTGATATATAAAGTAGGTATAATTCATCATAAACATCAAAAATAACAAATAAAATAGCTGTTTTTATGAATCAGAAAATGTCGATTTTCCAACCCTGGAACGGAATTTTTAATTTTTTAATACTAATTAAATTTTTTCTGATATATAAAATAGGTTTACTTCACTAAAAACACAAAATTTGGAATTTATGTATGTACTATTATGTACGAAAATTCTTTCGATTTTCCAACTCTGGAAGCGAATTTTTATTTTTTTAACCAATGCAATTCTTAGTGAGGTGTAACATAGTTTTACTTGACAAAAAAATTAAAATTTTTAAACTCTTTGGTCACTTTCATGTACCATAAAATATATCATTTGTCTAACCCTGGAGTCGAAATTTTTATTTTTTAAGATTTTAATACCAATTTTGTTCTTCCTGAATTATAAAACAGCTTTAATTAGCAAAAAACATCGTCAATTGCCTTTTTGGTTATTTTTATGCAAAATAAATATATCAATTTCCCAACCCTGGAAACGAAATTTAAATTTTTTTAACCAATGCAACTTTTAATGATGCATGAAATATTTTTATTTAAGAAAAACTTAATATTTTTAACCATATAGGTTATAAATATAGATTTAATTAGTAAAAAACAACGTCAATTGCCTTTTTGGTTACATTTATGTTTAAAAAAAAATTTCAATTTCCCAGCCCTGGAAACGAAATTTAAATTTTTTAAAATTTTCTTTATCAATGCAAATCTTCATGAGGTATAAAGTAGTTTTGTTTAAGAAAAACTCGAATTTTGCAACCATTTTGGTTATAACATGTACTACAAAATATTGCATGTACCAAAAAAATTTAATTTTTCCAACCCTGGAAACAAAATTTTAATTTTTGTTTGTTTGTTTTTATCAGTGCATTGCTTCTTGAGGTATAAGGTAGTTTTATTTACGAAAAATTGCAAATTTGTTACAATTTTGGTAACTTTCATGTACCATAAAATATTGCACTTGTCCATCCCTGGATTCGAAATTTTATTTTTTATTTTTGAATTTTTGATACCAATTATGTTCTTCCTAAATTATAAGACAGTTTTAGTTAGCAAAAAACAAAAAAAAACAACATCAGTTGCCTGTTTGATTACTTTCATGTATAAAAAAAATTCAATTTCCCACCCCTGGTAGCAAAATTTGAATTCAAAATTTTTTATTTTTTTTTAGCTAATGCAAATCTTCATGCCGTATAAAGTGGTTTTGTTAAAGAAAAAC
The DNA here is from genome assembly GCA_951800035.1 of Linnaemya tessellans. Lineage (NCBI taxonomy): Eukaryota > Metazoa > Arthropoda > Insecta > Diptera > Tachinidae > Linnaemya > Linnaemya tessellans. The sequence goes on from OX637534.1 coordinate 47,309,798, forward strand.
TTGAAATTTTTACAATTTTAGTTACTACATGTACTACAAAATACGGAATAGGCCGAAAAAAAAATTTTTAATTTCCCATCCCTGGAAAAAAAATTAATTTTTTAAGTTTTTAATAGACGATTGAGGCTCCCCAAAGCACGAAGTAGGTTTAATTTACAAACAATAAAAAAAATAATTGATTTTTGGTATACATTTTGCGTCGAGAAATAGGTGTAAGCTTCCCAGCTCTGGCACCATACTTTGTATCTTTCTGAATTTCAATAACAGCCTATTTAAGTTCATTTCCAATCCAACGGTCCAAGAACGAAGTCTCTAGCTCTTCTGGGGGCTTGGGAACATCGCTCAATCGTCATGGCTATTCATAAGGATCTAGAATATATATACTTTATGGGGTCCCATGTGCATATCGAAGAAATTACACACGGAATGACAAACCTATAAATATATACCCTTTCACTTTTTTGTGAAGGGTATAAAAAGGGCTATCATACCTACATACCATATCTGCAATCGTACAATAATAATGATGAGATTCTAATCTCACGTGTTACCTAGTGAGAGCTATATATATGTGGAAGGTTTCGTTGTAGATGAAAAAACTGGAAAATTTTCAGAAAATTTTAAATTGAAAAACAACTTTGTTGCACATCTATTTGATGAAATCCGCTATGAGCTTAATGGTACTGAAATCGATCATACAAGGTATTTAGGTACAACAACCACAATAAAAAATTTGGTATCTCTATCACCAACTCAAAGCGTTGTAATGCAAAATGGTGGATGGCATAAAACTGATGATTTGAATCATAAAAATGGATATTTTAATTTTTATGTACCACTAAAAATGATTTTGGGATTTGCTGAAGACTACAACAAACTTATACTTAATGGAAAGCATGAATTGATAATCTTGCGCAATAAAAATGATGAAGCTCTTGTACACTCGAGCGTTTCTACTGAAAAATCGAAACTTACAATTTCACTCATTTCCTGGAGAATTCCACACGTACAATTATCTGATCAGAGCAAGTTGAATATGATTAAAATTATTAACAATGGTGCTTCTATACCGATGGCATTTCGTAGCTGGGATTGTCATATGAATCCACAATTGAATACAGGAACAAGTCATATTTGGAATGTTAAATTAGCTGCAAGTAAAGAGTGACCACGTATTGGTCGCATTTCAACGAGAAAACAAATTTGTTCACTGTGACCTGGCTAATTTAAAAGTACATTTAAATTCAACCTCTTACCCATATGATGATCTTAACATAAAATTTAAAAATGAGCGGTAAGCTATTCTATATGATATGTATGTAAGATTTCAACAAAGCTACTATATGAAAGAGCCTCAACCATTGTTAACTGCCCAGGAGTTTAAAGACGACGCTCCAATTATTGTAGTAGATGTAAGCTATCAGAACGAATACCGGACCGATTGATGTAAAAATTGAATATCAGACAGCAACAAATATTCCAGCAACGACATCAGCTTACTGCATTCTTATTCATGACCGCGTAATAGAAGACATACCAATAAAAGGTCAAGTCCGGAAAGTCTTATAAATTAAATAACATGGATGGTGATATTGTTTTTGTAGACTTGCAAGGTTTCAAAAATAATTCAAATGACTTTATCGAAAAAGAACTAGCTGTAGTTTTCAGCAACAACGAATGCCACAATTTCATCATAAAACCGCATTTTGATTTCGAATGCTTATCAACCAAAAAGCAGAGAGAAGCAGTTTGGTTAACAAAAAACTATCATCATATTAACTGGAATGATGAATCAATCTCATTTCAAAGCGTTTGCAAGTTTTTAAAATCCAATATAAGAAATTCACAAATATATGTTAAGGGGGAAGAGAAGAAAAAATGGCTAGAAAAAATTATTCATCCAACAGTTTATAAAATTGAAGACATTGGCTGCGTTAATTTTAAACAAATGGAAACTAACCATTCAAAATATCTCTATTGTAGCTATCACCTCCTAGGGGATGTCCTCCGCCGTTTCAAACTATCCTGTACCCCTGAGGAAGGATGATACCTCTGAAAGCTCCATGTTGCTGTCTAAGTCTGACAGGAATTGGGAGCTCAGTGCCGCTGCCCTTGCATTAGCAAGGGCAGGACACTGACACAGAAGATGGAGGACAGTCTCTTCCTCCTCTTCATCATTGCAGCTTCTGCAATAGTTGTTGTATATTAGACCCATCCTCCACGCATGAGTCCCAAAGCTACAGTGTCCTGTCAGAACAGTCACCAGTTGACGCATGCGAGTTAAATGAGTTATTTATTATTCTTCCCTATAGTAAGAATAATACACATTACTTTTATTGTTTCATGTTGTCAGCTCTTCAGAGTGACAACTTAATTTATTTAAACCGATCTTAAGACTAATTTTACAAAATATTTAAAATCTAATATAAACTAAGTAACGTCATTATTTTTATGCTTACGTTACTGTTTAGCAAAATGTGGGAACATATAAAAGGTGTAACTTGAGGTAAGCAACGTAAGTATTTTATGCTTACGTTGCTGTCTAGCAAAATGTGGGAATAAAACTTTAGGGTTTCGCTACACTTTGCCACTTTGTAATCTTATGATAAGCCATACTTTTCCTTTATTCTTTTTAGTTCAAAATCTTCCGTTTCTGGCTTGTTTCTAATTTTAATTTTGTTTACTATAATATTCTTTCTACTTTTTATTATTACAATTAATATAATTACGATTACAAGCACAAATACTATGTTTATTCCATAGGAAATATTTTTGTGGATTTTCAATTCCTCTATTTCTTTTACATTCTCAAAGTTTCTTAGTTCTATTTGCTTAAAATTAATTGGTGTTATATTAGAAATTGAAAAGTTGTTATTCGGGTAAAAATATCTGTCCTGAAAAGCTATTCTATTATTTTTGAAGATTTGGCTGTTAATTTTCAGTTCGCAATCATAAAAGAAAAGCAAATAATTTTTATTAATTCTTAGCTTTCGATCATCACAGTCCTGTATAATTTCTAAGTCGTTGGCATTTTTTATTAAAATCATATCGTCTTCAAACGTTTCAATTTCGGTTGCATTATTATACTTAAAATTACAGTTGTTCAACAAAGTGCAGTGTTTACTATGCTTTAAATTTTTGAGATAAACATTCTCCTCATAAGTAAAAACATGGTGTTCAATTTCAATAACATAGCTATTTGGCTCATTAATTTCCATACAATGTTTATTTGGTAAACGTGTAATCATTTTTAGGTCAGTTTGAATGTAGTCAATTGGAATTTTTATTGCAATAATCAGAATTCCGTCTTTGTAGATTAAAACGTCAGCTTTCATGGATTTTAATTTAAATAAGTCAATTTCGAATTTATCAATTTCTTCTGATGTTAAGATACTTGGGTGAAAAATGTGATTCTTAGCAGAAGCAATGTTGTCCTGAATATGTTCGATTTTTCCTTTGAGGTAATTGAGTTTGAACATTTGGTCTGTATATAGAAGTCTTTGAAATATTTCGCTCTGTCTATTATTAAAACTTGTGAAAGCATTTCTAATATTTGATCTGTCCTCTTCTACAGCTGATTTTAAAATTTGGACCGATTCGTTAAACTGTGTGTTTATATAAATTTGCTTATTAACTGCACCTATTGTATTATGACTGTTCTCATCTATTACACTAAGATGCTCAAGGATCTCTTGACGATCATCATCATCCATAACTCCAGCCAGCCACTTATAAGCATGACCAACGAAGTTAAACAGTCCTCTTTTTCTCCTTAGTTCCATCGGAGTGATTGATTTAAATTTAGATTTTATAATTTTTATTTCCGTTTCGATCATTTTCATGTTATCAAGGTATACATTTTTTATATTATTCTCAACCTGATTTAAAATCTGATATAATTCCTTGGTATCAACTAAGTGCAATACAGTAATCGTTTGGTTTATGACCTCAACTTTCCCTACCTTAATTTGTGCATAACCTGTCTCCTCAGTGATTGGATTAATCTGTGGTGTTCCCTGTGTTTCAGCTGCTAGAATCATCATTACCATTACTATCAGGATCTGCAAATTTAAAAGATTTTTAATATTGACGATAAGAGCGTTTTCTAAAGTTTTTTTTTATTGTTTTAAGACCTGTTCGTTTCTAAAACGCCTTTGAGGTTATTAAAACGTTCAAACAAATGCTCAAAGTCAATATCGTCTTCACCATTATTAGGATTCGTTTTGTCTATACCGTCAACTTCATATTTTAAAGGCCTTTTAACGTTGAATTCATGCACATTTTGCAACCCTTTCTTAATAAACTTTGGTTGTTCTTTGTGCCTTAGGCTTTTATAATTCTTTATAAAGCCTTCTTCTCTGTTTTCTATGTAGTTTTCGCGAAATTTATTTCTTTTTTGGATTATTTTAGTTTTAGCATCTTTTAATCTTTCTTTTATAATGGTATGATCAATCAATTTATTTTGTACATCTAACGGACTGCATTTTATTGCGCTATGGTAAGTACTATTGTAGAATTTTATTGCCTTAAGGATTTGAGTATTTATTGGAAGTTTTTCTTCCAAATTAAGGGCTCTGACTTTTTCTGTGACTGTATTGTTGAATCTTTCAATATCCGAATTGCCGGTATGGCTATTCGGTTTCGTAAAATGATATTGAATTCCTTCTTGATCAAGGTAGCTCCTTACATTGACGTTATTGAATTCATTGTCTAGCACAAATTTGGTAACATTGCCTTTAATGGCTAAAAATGCTCTAATTTTCCTAACTAAAGTTTGACTATTTCTGTCGAGCAAATGGAATGAAATTACGTGTTTTGAGAATTTGTCGATAAAAATTATGAATGAGTGTTTACTGTTTACGTAAGTATCGACGTGAATTATTTCATTTGTGGTGGAAAGGGTTTCAGTTATTTTGAACTTATTTTTTATTGGGTTTCTGTCATATTTAGCTGACGAACAAATGTGACAGTTATTTATTATTTTATGTATCGACAATTTCAAATGTGGATTATATATCCTATGCTTGATACTCTAGTAGGTAGCTATAATACCTGAGTGTCCACTTTCGTATTTATGGAACAACGATATCTGTTTATTGAGTTCATTATCATCCTCAATATCTCTAGCTAAATAAGAACACTTGACTAATTTAAAGTTTTTTCTGTCTGGAAATTCCGCTACCAACTTCAGTTGAACCTTGTAATATTCGTGATCATTTAATTTGGAAAATATCCCTATTTTTCCTTTAGCAACCTCCCTCCTTAAAATATTGGATATGTTATTATTTGCAATGTCGTGTCTGTCTATATAAACTCTTTTATTGCCAAAAACCGTTTCAATGTCTTTCTCTTTAATATCCACTACAATAATTTGAGTTTTAAAACGATTTACTACCGTATCCAATATTGGAATACCATCGTGGAGATCCTCCTCTTGAGAGTGTGCAGTCTCAACATCTAAAGAATCTCCAATATTGCTTGTTTCACCGCAGTCCATCAACTCCTCTGATGTATTTATCTCGTTTCTTTCGATATTGATTCTACTTAGGAAATCTATCTTAAAATTAAATTCGCCTAAGTCCATCAGGTATCTTTGTAGCCTAGGGCTTATATCTTTGCCTGCATATTTACTTATGAGCCACTTCAGTGGTTGATGGTCGCTTTCTAGGTCGAATTCTTTCCCATAAATGTATGGCCTAAAATATTTAACACCCCAAACTATTGCCAACAATTCTTTATCAATTGTTGCATAGTTTGTTTCGTGTTTGTTCAACGTTCGCGAAGCATATGCTACTGGGTGACCATCTTGAGTTAAGACAGCTCCAATTGCGTTATTGCTTGCATCAGTGACGATTTTGAAACGTTTTGAAAAATTTGGGTATCTCAGTATGGGTGAACTCGTTATAAGCTCCTTAAGTTTTTCAAAAGCCACTATATAGCTAGGGTCATTCATATTAATATTTGTGTTTTTCTGCAAATATTTGGTCATTGGGTATGCAATTTTGGCATAGTTGTTAATAAATTTTCTGTAGAAACCGGTCATTCCTAAAAAGGACTTAATCTGTTTTTCAGTACTCGGTAGTTTCAAATTTTGTATTATTGAGATTTTGTTAGGATCTGGTTTTATACCATTAGTTGTTAATATGTGACCCAAAAACTGTGTTTCTTTCTTGAGAAAGTCACACTTGTTAATTTGTATCTTTAGCTTAGCCTTCCTTAAGGTTCTAAATATATCCTTTATATTATCGATATGTTCCACCAGAGATGAACTGAATATTAAAATGTCATCCATATACACCACACATGTCTTGTTTATGAAATTTCTTAGCACAGAGTTCATCAATCTCTGAAAGGTTGATGGTGCGTTACGAAGACCAAAAGGCATTCGAATAAGTTCGTAATGCCCAAAGGGTGTAGAGAATGCCGTTTTCTTTCGATCTTCCTCCTTAAGGAGTATTTGATGGAAACCTTTTACCAGATCCACAGTCGAAAAATATTGGGCTCTGCCTAATTTATCTAAAATACTGTTAAGGTTAGGTATAGGGTACCTGTGTTCTACTGTAAATTCATTTAGTTTGCGATAGTCTATTACTAATCGCCATTTTTTCTCTCCAGAATTATCGGCTTTTTTGGGCACAATCCATAAAGGACCATTGTATGCAGAATTGCTCTCACGAATAATGTTTTGCTTTAACATATCTTTTATTTGTTTGTTTATTTCGTCTTCATGAATTTGGGGGTATCTGTATATTTTTGAATAGAGTGGTTTGTCAATTGTAGTAACGATTTGATGTTCTGTTTGGGTTGTGGCTGAAAGATTATCGCCTTCTACATAAAATAAATCTTTAAACTCAGTCAGAAGATTTTTGATTGCTCAACTTTCCTCTTCATTTAAGTGACAAAAATCAAGTTTGTCTACGATATTTGTTTTTGTAACTGGTTCCAATACACTTATATTCTCATCAAAGAAAGAACAGTACATTTCCTCAAAAAACAATTTTTTGCCTAAAATTTCTATATAACCATGTTCGTTATTTATTCTTGTCTTAAGGGGTACCAAAAAATTTTGTCCGATTATTCCATCATATTTATTATTGCTGAAATTAATAATTTTCCAACTTAAAGTTCCTTGAGCAGAAAATTCCTTTGGGAAGGGAGTTACAACTTTAAATTTAATTATGTTTGTACCGTTAATTGTTCTGTATTGAACGGGTTTCATTAATTCTTCTATTTGAAAATTTTCTTTCAAAACGTGAGGTTTAATAATGCTGGTTCAAGAGTTAGTATCAATTAAAAATCGTATTTTTTGTTTCCCAATAGTGAGTACCACTATCGGTAATTGGATTGGGGAGGCTGTATTAAAAAATTTACTTCTTTTTCCTCTCCATTTCCTATGTCCATATGTGTAGTTTGCTGATCTACACTCATGTGAGAATTCCTTGTCCTGTTCGAACACCTTTCGTTTATTTGATTGTTTTGAAAGTTATCTCTCTCATTATACCTATTAGTCTTATTTTGCCAATTCCCTACATTATTATTCTGACGATATCGCTCCTGTTGATTTCTTCCAAAGTTTCCACTGCTTTGTTCTTGAAAATAATTTCTTTTAGAACTACTCCTTGGCTCATATTGAGAGCTGTTTGTCACAGAATTTTTCCAACTGTTATTAGGGTTTGACTCGGACTTTTGCCGATTGTAGTTTCGATTAAAATTTTGATGTCCGTTCGCCTTGTTCCTATAGTAATTATTACTGAAATTTTTATTTGCCTTATGCCTACTGTCAATAGCTCTAGCATATTTGTTTACTATGTCGTTTAATGTCAAAGTTTCATCTAGATGAACTCTGAGTGGTCCATCTATTTTTTCAATTAAGATATTCACTAAGTCCCTGTCTAAATTTTCTGAGCTATACAACATAGATTTTTTATCATCTAGTTCATAAAATTCGCTTATTTCATTTTTTGCTAATTCGAAACAATCAAAAAGTTCTCTTAAGTTACTCACTTTAATGTATCGACACCTGTTAAAAATCTCGGCATACGATGCCTTCGGTCTGGCTTGGGCCTTCAACTTTGCTTTTAATTGATCCCATGAGATGTCTCCAAGTTACCTTATATATGTTGCGAAGTCTGCAGTGATTTTTTCGTTTATTATTATCTGGATTCCAAACTTAATTAATGCGGTGTTAGCTCCGCAAAGACCTATTAACATTTCTATGGATTTTATAAATCCATTGATGCTATGGTGGTTATTCAGTGGTCTAATTTGTCGAAACTGCTGAATTATGTCTTTCGGTTCCATTAGGAGATAATTCTGCTGATGAAGCTGCTGTTGGTGTATTTGCTGCTGCTGTTGCATTTGATGTTCTTGATGTAATTGCTGTTGTTGTTGTTGTTGTAGCTGTTCACGTTGTTGCTGCCCTTGCTGTAATTGCTGCTGCAGCTGTTCACGTTGTTGCTGCTCTTGCTGTTATTGCTGTTGTTGTTGGAGGATTTTTTGTTCTTGCAATCGCAGGACCGCCTCTAATTCAGCGATCTTTTCCTGCATTGCCCCGTCGGCTTGATGCAGATCCCTGTTTGCATCAAATCTACTCATCTTTTTTACAGTAACTTTGCCAATATTTGTTTTGTTTAATTTCTTAAAATTTTTAAGTTTCTTCTTTCTTTTTTTGTATAGAATTTTTCCACTTCTTATTTGCCAACAAACAATTTGTAGTTTTAGTAAGAATTTGTAGTTTTGTTGATCTTTGTTGCTTTTAGTTTTAATAAATTAACAAATTGTTGTGTAAAGAAAATTTTATTCTTTCTTAAAAAAAGTTTCTTCTCTCACATTAGTATATTTTCTTTTAAAGTTCTCTTTATAATTTTTGTTTATTCACTTTTATACAATTGTCATTTTTATTCTTGAAATAAATTATTTTTATTTCAATTAATTTAATATTTATCCGAAGTTTTTCACCGACTGCGCCAGTTAAATGAGTTATTTATTATTCTTCCCTATAGTAAGAATAATACACAATACTAAATATTATTGTTTTATGTTGTCAGCTCTTCAGAGTGACAACTTAATTTATTTAAACCGATCTTAAGAATAATTTTACAAAATATTTAAAATCTAATATAAACTAAGTAACGTCATTATTTTTATGCTTACGTTACTGTTTAGCAAAATGTGGGAATATATAAAAGGTGTAACTTGAGGTAAGCAACGTAAGTATTTTATGCTTACGTTGCTGTCTAGCAAAATGTGGGAATAAAACTTTAGGGTTTAGCTACACTTTGCCAGCCATTATAATTATTTTGGGTATCAGGATGTGACTTGCGCGCCTTGTCAAACTTGAGAAAGTCGCGTGTTTTGCGCAAATCATAATGGGACCACGTGGCTCTTGCCACGAGACAGTTAGCCACGCTTTCGCACTTAAGTTCAGCTAGTTTGTATGATTCGCTTTGAATCAGAAATTTGCATAGCGCTAATGGAATGCCAGTGAAGTGACTGATCATTGAACTGTTCAAGTCAGTCCCTTGTATGGCAATCTCATCCGCAGCGTGGTTGCCTGGACATCCAGAATGTCCCGCCACTCAAAACAGTGTCACCCTCGAATGTCTCGCTATCTCGTTGATAGACAGTCGGCATTCGACCAAAGTTTTTTATGTACTGTACACACCACTAATAGCAGAGATGGCTGCTTTGCTTTGCAATGAAGATATCATTCGATATCCTATAGTACCTTAGCCATCTCGCTGCCCGAGTATTGGCAGAGATTTCGGCTTGCAAGACAGTACAACCGTCTTGGAGCCGGAATGGATATCTTACATTGAAGTTCTCCACATAGAAGCCTCCGCCCGTTCTTGTTCTCCTTTTGGATCCGTCAGTGAAAACTCTAAGTGAATCCTCGGGAAAGGAAAGTCTGTCCACCTGTTCCCTGTCAACGACAATGGAACGGAAAAGTCCACCAAGGAAGGGTCTTGGTACACAATAGTCAATGTTGGCATGGATTTCCGAGTGGTCTTTTAAAACCCTAGCATGCCCATAGTCAGTCTTAGTCCATGGACATACTGTATTCAACCTGATCGCAGAGAATAGAGCCATTTGTCTGGCCAGAATGTCAACCGGGAGACAATTTAGCATTGCAAAAATTTCTCCCGTTGGTGTAGATCGTAGTGCGCCTGTCATCAGTCTCGCTACGACGCGAAAGCCTTTTTCAAAGGTCCTGCGATGAGCCTGCTTGTCCATCGCATTCTACCATACCAATCCCCTTAGGGTTGATACCCCATTTGAGGCCTACTGCCCTTTTGCATGTATAAATAGCCACTAAGGCCCTTTCCTCTCTCGCCTGTATGTTCTGATTCCATGATAGCTTACTATCCAGAATCACACCCACGTACTTGGCGGTTTTAGATAGTTTCAAGGAGGTGTCGTTAAGCTTTGGGTGTATAAAGCTATCGGTCTTGTACCTCCTAGTGAAGAGCACCAACTCTTCAGCAGAGCCAGCACAGACTCCATACACTGAGTTCTGGTATCCAAGTGCTCACCCGATATCGCCACCGCTACGTCATCCGCGTGCGCGACAGTCATAATCTGTCTGCGTTCTAGACGTAGCAAAAGCGAATTAATGGTCAGGTTCCACAACAGAGGTGACAGAACACCTCCCTGTGGAGTGCCTCGCTAGACTGCCCTATAATATAGGTATATATGCCCTCCTAAGGCATTCACTGTAAATTACCGTGAGCCAAGGTATAGACAATGTCCGCATTTCCATTATTCCATCTGGTCCCGGAGATTTGAACGGATCGAAGCTGTGTACAGCCCAGCGGAGCCTATCCATATCCAATGGAGATGTGACTGCGCCTGTCGTCAAACTGCCATTGGCAGTGCCTGTTAAAGGTGCCGCTTGGCTACCAGGAAAATGAGTGTCGAGTAGTACGCTCAGCGTCTCTTGACTACTCATGGTCCAGCTGCCACAGGGTTTCTGTATGTAGCTGGGTACAACCGGTGCGGTTGATAGCATCTTACGCAGCCTGTTGGTTTCAGATGAACGCTCCACATTACTGCAGAAAGCCCTCCAAGACCTCCTTTTTGCGTTTCTGACAAGATTCTTGAAGCGATTCAACGAGGTTTTGTAGGTCGACCATTCGCCTGATCGTTTAGCCTCGTTGAATAGCCTACGACATTCCTTTCGTGAATGTGCAATTTCCGGGCTCCACCATGGTGGTTTGGCCCTTCCCCTGCAAACCGTTGGTTTGCAAGCCACATTAGTGGCATAGCGAAACGATTCACTTTTCACACAGCAGATCAATGTCCCCAATATTTCTAATAGTTGGAGACGTCGATAAGGAGTTGCAGAGTACATTGTTCTGTAGCTCCCAGACAGTCTTCTTCCTGTTAACTATAGGATTAAATCTACTTTCACCTAACCCTATGTTAAAGTCAATATAGCGATGATCGGATAGGGAGCAGTCATCCGCAACCCTCCAACCGCTAACCAGATTGGTGTGCTCTGCACTAACCAATGTTACATCTAAAACCTCTCTACGGTTAGACACAATAAAAGTGGGTTCTGAACCCCTGTTGACAGTTTCAAGATTATTATTTAAAATGAAATCGAAGAGACACTCACCCCGTTCGTTAGTATCGCTACTACCCCCAGGAGGTGTGGTGTGAATTGGCGTCAGCACTTATGCTAGGAACACAACTGGGACGAACGACGAATTTCGCTTAGTACGACGAATTCGTTGATAAAAAATCGCTCTATAAATTCGTCGTATGAAACACAATAACGACGAATAAATTAAAATAATAAGCAAACAAAATTTTAATATTTGTTTTTTAAATCATTGTAATCCTCTGATGCCAGTCAGATTGTTTAGACACTCAATAATTATCCCGGTGTTGTCCATTTTTTTCAGAACAAATTCCTTTTTACAAATATTTTCTGACAAATTTTTTGTCTGTAAATAAATTATTATTAACTAAATTATACAGCTGATGGGGTGACCATACGAAAAAGTGGGAAACAGAAAGAAAAACTATATAATAAAAAGTTTTCAAAATTAATAAAAAATCGTCCGAATGATAAATTTTTGTGAATTGATGAAGGCATTTTTAGTATGCACTGAAAATGTTAGTGCTACATGCAACAATACAGTATTGAACTATGTTTTCCCACAAAAAACCAGTTTGAGTATATGAAACCTGGTCACTTTATATTGATTTGTTCGTCGTTCGTTGACGAAACAATTAGAAATAAATGTATTTCAACTTTCGCTGAGTATGGCGAATTTCGCCCAACGCCACGATTGTGTGCATTTTCATATACACCAATGTGTTTTATTTTTGGCGACGAATATTCGCGACCAAAAATTCGTCGTTCGTCGCAGTTGTGTTCCTAGCATTATTATTATAGGCGTCCTCGTGCTTATCGCCCTGGACACAATACCACGCACCTTGCCATTTGGTGGACTGCCCTCGTGGTCATGCGCCATATAGCTCGAGACCAGCCAAACCGTACCGGAAGGGCTCTCCAGCGCAGCAGCTACAGTATCCCCATCACTGAAATTAGATAGGATAAAGATACGCAAGGAGTTTTTAGCCAAGTTCCAAGATCTAATATTACCTGTGCCGTTGGCAAACAATAGCTTGTAGCCCTTTAGTGTCAGCCCATGAACTCGTCCTTGGTGGACCCAGGGTTCCTGGACCATAACCAGCTCCTCCTTCCTCTCTACCACCCGGAGCAGCATCGCAGAGGATGCTGCTTTAGAGTGGTGAAGGTTTATTTGCGTCACCTTCACCATCATGGAGCGCAATTACGGTGGTGTTGGCGTCTTCTTGGCTGGATTCCAAGAGGGCGTCAGTATCCTCATCCGCGACTGCCATCCACCAAGTCTGAGACTGAGTGGGTGTCCTCTTGCCCGTATGAAGCTACGTCCGACACACCAGCAGCAGCGCAGTCAACAGCGCCGTCGGCAGCACCATCCCCTCGGTTGCGGTTCTTCTTGGCATCGGTCCGGTAGAGGCGCAACAGAATCGTACTGCAACAGTAGAAGATTTTGTTGCCCCTCTTACGGATCGGTGCCAAAGATTCTTTATTAAGAATCAGAACTATCTCCCTTCTAGACCTCTCGGGTGCATTTACCTTAGCTACCTTCCGCTACTCCTTGCGGATCTTCCAGAACACTTCCGCCAGTTTTTGGTTGACCAAGTCCCATCAGTCATGGGAAATGGCACCGTCTGACACATCCCTATCGATTATGGCCCTTATGAGCTTGCCTTTGGCGATCTCACTAAAGGTGCCTTTCGAAGGGATGTTCTTAGGACGTTTTGCCCTAGAAGCCCTAGCTGCATCGTTCTCCTCTTCCGAACGTTGCCGTTTGGGCGCCGCAACCGTAGCAGGTGCAGGGGAGGAGCTTATTTGCACCCTCGACACATAAGCATGTGCCCACTTTAGAGAGGCTGCCTGCTTTTCCGAAAGCTGGTCAGCCGGTATCGCACCAAGGTGCGAAATGGTTGTTAAGGCGGAGCGCCTCGCATTGTTGGCCCTGTGTGAAGCATTTTTGCGCGAAGTATTATTGATGTTTTTTCCGGGATTGGCAGTGGATGACTCAGTACTGCGGCTAGAAGTAATCCTCTTTGCCTTTTCCTGAGCAATGTGCGCTTTGGAGGCGACGGGTTTGGACGGCTTAGGCCTTTCCTTTGCTGGACAAAGTATCTTAAGTAAACGCACACCAAAATTAAAAATATCTTAAGTAAATACACACCAAAATTAAAAAAAAGCAAAAAATAAAAGAAGAAACTAACCACAAACATTAGGGCCATCCATTTATGCAACACTTTTGAGATAATGTACTTCCTAAAAAATGTTGTGTCAGATACTAAAAATTTCTTATTTTCTATTAGGCCATAGCACACATGGACAGACAGAATTCCTACGCTGACATATGGACAGACAAAAATTCCCACGCTCACATACCGACGGACATGTATCCGCAAGGTCACATATGGACAGACACAAACTCCCAAGCTCTCATATGGACAGACAAAAATTCCCACGGTCTCACGCTTATTTATACATACTCATTTTGGTTACTACAGCACCCCTCCACCAAAGTACCTCACATATGGACGGACAGAAATTCCCACGGTCTCATACGGACAGACGCAAACTCCCAAGGTCTCATATGGACAGACAAAAATTCCCACTCCTACCCCAACATTATAAAAAATAAAATAAAACAACAACAATGTGAACACTCCTATTTAAATGTGGGAAAATACACACACACACACATTAAAGTATCAAATTACAAAAAAAAACCCATTAACACAAATTTGGCAGTTAAAATTTCAAAATTTTAAAATTTAATTGCTGAAATTTGACAATTTTAATGGTCCTGGTGTGTACATTATCTAACTACTTATGTAAATAAAACACGTCTAGCATCAATCAGTCAGTGTAGTGTGCGTGAAATAATTGATGTGTTGCCTACATTTGACCCTAGTAGTGGCGGCACTACATCAGTACACTTTATTGAAAGGGTTGAATAATTGAACAATGCATACCAGTGGCCTGACGAAATGGTTTTGTTTGCCATTAGAAGCAAACTGTTAGGTGGGGCGAAATTGTGGGTTATGCTCAACCAATATTTGACTAGTGGCCAAATTTTGTAATTGCTTTTATGGAAGATTTTCCAAGTGAACAGTGCCGACATACATATTCAAATGATGAATACGCTGCAGAAGAAAGTTGAAACTGTCGTTGAGTACTATTATAATATGCTAGGAATTGGTTGCCGTGGTCAATTGGATGAGAACGCAATAATAAGATATATAATAAATGGCTTAGAAGATTATGGTTTACGAAAGTCATTATCTGTAATAACATTTGTGAAATGTTCGGAATTATTGAGATCTTTACAAGGGGCTGTGGTGGGCTCGAGAACTCAAATGTTTGACACAAATACGAAACAAATTGTGTCGTTTAAGAAAAACAATGAACAGAAACCAAATGGACATTTAGGTGTTAAGTCAGCACCTAAATCCGGTCCAACCTGTTATAATTGTCGTGAAATTGGACATCTGTCGCGAAATTGTCCAAAACCACAGCGCAAACCAAGAGATCCGGTAAATACAATCGCGAACGCAAATGTTATAACAAAAGGTGTTATGGTGAATGATGTAAAATGTAATGCATTGATAGACTCCGGAAGTGCTGTGTCTCTTGTGAAACGGTCTATCGTGGAAAAATTGAATTTTACTGTGACCAAATGTAAGAAAATATTACAAGGTTTCGGTGGAGGCGAATACAAGTGTAATTAAAGAATAAAAGTTGTTGAAATTACAATCGATGAACAGTGTTTTAGTGCCGAGTTATATGTAGTAGACGATGACACAACTGCATACGAACTGATTATTGGTTTGGACATTTTGGTTAACGGTCGTGTAATCATAGAAAACGGTAAATGTCAGGTGTACGCAATGCACGCTAATGATATACAATGTGGCGATAATCTTCAAAATAGTGAAAAGAAACAAGTAGTTGAAGTACTGGACGAATACGCAGATTGTTTTGCTGATACTCTAGATAAAATTGGAAAATATAGTACCATGAAAATGGAGATTTCTGTAACTTCATCGAAACCTATTGCAAGAAAACCAAACAAGAAGTTGTTGAAGGTATTGTTAGTGAATTAGTGGAACTAAATATAGTTCGCCCATCAACATCAGTTTATGCGTCTCCAATCGTCTTGCTCCCTAAATCAAATGGTGAAGACAGACTTTGTGTGGACTATCGGGCATTAAATGCTATAACCGAAAAGCAACCTTGGTCAATGCCTACAGTGGATGGTGTTTTGTCAACTCTCGCAGGTAAGAAATATTTTACTACTCTTGACATGATGTCTGGATATTACTGCTTTCATCACTCATAATGGTCATTTTGAGTTTAACCGTATGCCATTCGAGCTCAAAAATGCGCCTTGCACGTTTCAGAAAATGATGATGAAAATTATTGAGCCGTTGAATGGAAAGGTCGTAAGCTATGTTGACGAAGTGATATTTGCATCTAATACGTTTGAAGAGGGTTTATGTAATCTCGAAGAATTTTTGAAAATTATTCAACGGGAAGGGTTGACGCTTCGACTATGTAAATGTTTCTTTATGAAGGATAGTGTTACATTTCTTGGACATGAAATCAATGCAAAAGGCATCAGGCCTGGTCGTATTAAAACAATGGCTATTCAAGAGTTCCCAAGACCAACTTCTGTTACTGAAGTTAGACGCTTCTTAGGTTTAACGAGCTATTTTCGAAAATTTGTTGAGAATTATGCTCACATCGCCACGCCGATAAATAAATTAACACGAAAAGATGTTTCCTTCAATTGGTCTGCAGAATGTGATGATGCCCTCAGAAGATTGATAGATGCTATAACTAGTGATCCGGTACTGGGTGTCTCTGATATTGAAAAGAAGCAAGAGATTCATACAGATGGAAGCAGCATTGGACTTGCAGCAATTTTGATCCAACGAGAATCTGATGGTACCAAAAAGCCTGTTGCGTATTACGGCCGAGTTTGCAGTGAGGTAGAGAGCAGATATCATGCGTATGAATTAGAGATTTTGGCTTTAATAGAAGGTTGTGAACTATTCCGTATATATCTTTTAGGCAAACATTTTACAATTTATACAGACTGTTCTGCAATTTCGAGTATGAAGCCTATGACACCAATGAATCGGCGAGTATCGCGGTGGTTGCTGAAGTTGTTGTTGTAGTATGACTATACAGCATGTCATCGTCCATGTAGCCAAATGAGTCATGTCGACGCAATTCTCAGATGGTTTTCGGAAGTATATGCATAAAATAAGAGGTTTTTCACTTTTCAAAACTGTGGTTAAAGTCTACTGACGATTTGGTAAAGCGCCAATGAAATGCATATAGACATTGCTTAACCACCAACAAATAAATTTCATTTATATATTATTAAACATTATTAAAACTTTACTAAATATTTGTGTCGATATTCATTTTCCTGAGCAAGTTCGGTAAGTTACCCTCCCACTCGACCATCCGATGACAATTATTAAAGAACACATCGTTGGTAAAAAGTCTGCAATTCTAATGCCAAATAATGAAGATTTTGTCCGATTCCAGGACGTTTATAAGGATTTAATACAGTCAGGAGCCACAGAATTAACAAGAGCAATGAGGGAATTAGAAAACGTTACGGAATACTGGAGATTTAAAACAATTATAATGGAAATGCATTTAGAGGGTTTGCACCAGGGAATAGGAAAGATTGTAAATCTCTTTTCAAACAAGTATTATTATCCAAATTATGTGAAAGAAATCTCCAAAATAATAAATTCCTGCGAACTATGCAATTTATGCAAGTCCGATCATATAGCACATAGGTTACCATTTAAATATACTGCAGTATATGAAACGCGAAAAAAGTTTGTTATAGACTTCTGGCAATGGAACAAAGAGAACTACTTGACATGTCTTGATCTTTAGTCGAAATTTTCAGTAGCTGTTGGAGATGAAACGAACATTTTTAAGGGTATTCAGTACTATGGGTCCCCCGAAAGTTTTAAAAATAGATCAAGATCAGGGGATGAATGATGTAAATATTAAGCAGTGGTGTAAGCAGTTAAATGTAGTTTTGGATATTACCACCGGTAAGACTGGTATAGGTGACATTGAAAGGCTGCATAAAACATTAAACGAAAAACTCCGAGTTATAAATATATCAGGTGATAATTATATGAGCGTTGAACAAACTATCTTTGCATACAATCACAATATAAATCACTCTAGCATAGGAGAAAAACCTTACAACATATTTTTTTAATAAATTTCAACCTGTAGTAGAGCTACAGTCTAAAAAACTAGTAGAATTAGTAATGCCAATAAAAGCAGAAATGAAAATCAACATGAAATATATAAACGCAGAAAATAAAATAAAAAGATTAAACAAAATAGATAATCCTTTCAAAAGAGCAGAAGTACTAAGAACAGAAAACGATAATGAGCACTATGTAGTAAAATTGAAGGATAGAAACGTTAGAAATATAAGAGTCATTTTAAGAGGGATAGAATTACGAGTATTAACAATTTCAGGGACTAAAGCGGAACGGAAGCGGAAGAACAACCTGGAACATTTCATTAACATATTTTATACATTTACAATCACTATGGTCTTGTCCTATCTTATGCCAGGAATTTTTGCTCAAACTATTTCAGTAGATAAAATTATAAACAACTTTGGTTATATATCAATCAATCAAGGAGAGGTTGCGTTACCTACCGAACATAATAATTATGTCGTGGAAATTAATACAACCGAACTGGAAACCTCATACAGGGAATTGTCTGGTGAGTACGATAAACATGAATTTTTGCAATCTAACAGATATTTAAATATGGCGGATAAAGATAAACAGTTATTCATTAACAGACACAAGTGAGGACTCTTCAATGCAATAGGTAGTGGTTTAAAATTTCTTTTTGGCACCCTTGATAGCGATGATAGGGATATGATAAAGAAATCGTTAATTGATATCAACAATAAGATTGAAAATGGTGACGTCAATATAAATAGCATTACTCAACACTTGAATGCTGAAAATGCATTGTTGAATGAATTGAGGAACTCAACAAATGCCATCCAAAATGCGCTTGTAACAAAGATTATTTCTGATACCTTTCTTGATAATGTCAAAACCTATTTGGAGCATATTCGGGATATTCAGATGGGAATACAATTGGCCAAATTGGTCATTACTAATCCTAAACTTATTGACATTGAAACCATATCACACTTAACTGCTGAACAATTTGAATTTACTAGGACTTCTGTTTGGATTAAAGAATATATGATATATTTTGTATTAACTATTCCTGGAAGTTTTACGAGATATCCTAAATTTGCGATAATACCAATCCAGATAATAATAACCAAGAATTAGTAGTAAGTTTAAACACAGATTTTATTAAGATAAACAAAAAATTTTATGAAATAGATAATTAAAGTATTAAACCTTTGTATGATTTTTGTTTAGAAAATTTATTAATGACCAACTATCGAATTGTACTTTTAAAACAAATAAAGACATAAGCATAAACTTTATACCACTTAATATGATATTAACTAAGAATTTAAATAAAACAACAATAAACCAAAATTGTAACGATCTGAATATATCAATTATTGTAAATAATTTACTAACAATTAATAACTGCAAAGTTAAAATTGGATCTTTTGAATTTGAAAGCAAAATAAACAACCCACTAACAAACATTGTATCATTTTTTTAAAAATCCGAAAACCTTGTAAAAAACAACAGTGATTACATAACTAAAATAGAATTAAAAAATAATTATCACCGTCACTATGCTACAAACGAATCTAATTACATTATACTTATTAGTTTTTGTTATTATATTAATTGTAATTTTAATAATATTACAAAAACTTAATTTCTTAAATCTCATTAAAAATATACGTAGTGTAAAAGTCAACGAGGACATTGAAATCTGTGGAGAAGGGAGGAGTGACATATATAACATACCGTAGGGTACTTGCGCAAGCATTTAGTGCAGACGTAAACGTCTGCTAACTGCATGTGCAGGTCTATTCATGTAATTGTTTATAAGACACTCAAATCAAGCTAAGCTTTTAATATTTTTGTATTTTAAAATTTTAAGGTAAAACATTTTTCTTGATTAAATGAAAATTAATTATCAAACCAAACTCAAACTGTGGAGTTTGTATTTTACTTGTATATAGGCCTACATTCCATAAAAATAACATTTTTAAGCTTTAATGACGAGGCTGAGACGTAACCTGGTACTAATCTGCCCTACCCCTTTTGCCCCTAAATGAACAAAAATTTTTTTTTAAATTTTGTATTTAATTATCCCAAACATTTACTTTTAGAGTTTTATGACAAAGGTGAAATGTCTCCCCCACAGAAATTGCCAGAGCGAGCCCGCCAAAATACAGTTTTAATACCCTGCAAAGAGAACTGGACCCCATAAAGTACATTTTTTTTTAGGAGTAGGACCAGCACTCAGGGGATGACCCCTATATATGCAACGCATTGCGCCGGAACTGAAAACGTGGGGATAGTATTAAGGGGACAGATTAGGAAAGATGAGAAGATAGACGGTTGTTTTTGTAGCTATTTCAAGCTTTTACTTCGCCGGCTAATTTTTGCTACAGGGCCGACGAAGGTGGGTGCTGTTACTCTGCTTTTAATACATGATAGTGTCAGTCGTTCAGTGATCAGTGACAATGCCTTCATCATTGAAACAGGCTGGCAACAACTAACACAATCACGCACTAATGCTGTTTAGAAGAATTCAACACAATATTTCATGACTCAGCGCGGTTTCGAACTCACGACCCTCCGCTTCATAGTCTCGTGTTCTACTACTTCAGCCAACAACACCAGTATGAGTTGTTGTATGAGTTGTTTCAGTTAAATAAACCTCAGATGCAAACTTTAAATTTTGTAAAAAATAATTTAATAGAGAAACGATGTTTACAGCTTCTTTTCTATTTTAAAACTAAAAACTAATTTTTCTAAACTGAAGAAAATATTTTTTACACTAACTTCTAAGATATTATGATTGAAAAATATTTTATGTACAAAGTAGTATTTTTTCAAGTCTAAAATATAAGAACAATTTTAAATAATATACTATATTTACGCCACAGTACCCCCACCCTAGTGACAATTGCAATTTAAGGTAAGGCAAATGCAACATGACGACCAGAACGCAGTTTAGTTCTAAGACTTTTTGATTCGCTTCTGTTAAAAACTGTTTTAAATTTCTCATTAAAACTTTTTTCGGGTTTTTCTTGAAAAATAAAAGCAGGCTTAAGACGGTCAACAGAAATAAGTTTTTCATTTCCAGATATAAGTAATTTGAAAATCTTATCGTTACGGTTTATTACCTTGTAGGGTCCATCATATGGAAATAGCATATGGAAATAGTTAGAATCATTTCTAACAAATACGTGCGTGCAATTTTTCAAAGTCTTCGGCACAAAACATTTCTCTGAATAATGACGTATTGCAGGTGTAGCGTTAATCTGTTGCATTTTTTCGCAAAATTGTTTTACCCATTCGTTGCTGGATCCTTTATGAGCCTCAAAAAATTCACCAGGAAGACATAGACTTGTTCCGTATGTCATTTCAGCGGGTGAGTATCCAATTTCCTGAATAATGGTTGACGGCAAACTCATTAGAACTAAAGGTAAGTTATAGAGATAGTTTTGTTTTTCGTAACATTTAAGAGCCACCTTTAGAGACCGATGCCATCGTTCAATAAGACCATTTGCTTCAGGATGATAAGGAGTTGTATGAAACATTTTAGTTCCAAATACTTTAGTGAATTCGCGATATAATGAGCTCTCAAATTGTCTTCCCTGATCGGCAGTGACTTGAGCAGGAACACCATATCGGGCAATACAACCATGCAGAAAAGCAAAGGCAACAGATTCTGCTGTTATATCTTCGAGAGGTATTGCTTCTGTCGACCTTGTAAATCTATCAATACAAGTTAAGACATACCTATAATTTCTGCAAAGTGGTAGAGGACCAACAATGTCAATACTAATTTGTTTAAAGCGTTGGCTGGAAATTCAAAATTTCTAAGTAGACTTTTTACATGACGTTGCACTTTCGATGATTGGCATGGAATACAACACTTTGTCTAATCCCGTACATCTTTATAAATTGATGGCCACACAAAACGACTTTTCACAAGATTTGATGTTTTATTCACTCCTGGATGTGAAAGTCCATGCATATACTCGAAAAGTAACTTTCGAAAACTTGGAGTTATGTATGGTCGAATATTTCTTGAAGATACATCTCAGTATATATCTACGTTAGCATTGGGTATTTTCATTTTCTTCAAATATAAAGTATTGTACGAATTCAATATTGTTTGCAATTCTTCATCTGTTTGCTGATCTTTTTCAAGTAGCTCATAATTTAAAGGAGATGGCATTGAAACAACATCTAACCGAGATAATGCATCAGCTACTACATTGTACTTCCCAGGAACATACCGAATGTCTACAGTATGCTGACCAATAAAATCCAAATGTCTCAACTGCCGTGGTGAAGCTTTTTCTAGTTTTTGCATAAATGGAAATGTCAATGGCTTGTGGTCGGTATATATTGCAAATTTTCGCCCTTCCAAAATATATTGAAAATGTTTCAATGCAGATAAAAGCTCAAAGTCATATGCAAATGCAATTGGTTTCCATTTGCCATCAATTTCTTGCTGCAGTACACCTCCCATTCCATTATCTGAAGCATCTACCCAAAGTGATGTATTGGCATTCATTGATGGATATGACAGTAAAGTTGCGTCGGCGAGTTGTTGCTTTCATTGTTAAAACCCTTTTTTAAGCTCAGGAGTCCAATTTATATTCCGATTGTCGTTTCTTTTACAACCAGAATGTAGTTTGTGAAGTAAAGCTTGAAGTTGTGCTGCATCGGGAATAAAACGTCTATAAAAGTTTATCATACCCAAGAAACGTCTCAAATCTTTAATGGTGATTGGCTGCTTATAGTTGACTATAGCTTCCACACGTTCCGGTAGGGGTTTTAGTCCATGAGATGTCACTATATATCCAAGAAAATCGAGTTGTTGAACACCAAAAACAGACTGATATGTTTATTGTAATACCATAATCTCGAAACCTATAGAATAATTGTCTTACATGTTGCTTATGCCCTTCAATGTTATTAGATGCAATGAGTATGTCATCTATGTATATATGCGTAACAAAAATCGAGACCTCTAATAACTTCATTGATAAACCTTTGAAAGGTTTGTGCTGCATTACACAAACCAAATGTCATACGAGGAAATTCATAAAGACCTATGGGCGTAATGATGGCGGTTTTCTCTGTCATCTTTTTCAACAGGTGTGTGGTAGTAAGCTTTCACCAAGTCAACTTTGCTGAATACACCTTTACCACTTAGCAATTGTCCAAAATCATGTATATGGGGAACAGGATACCGATCCGGGATGGTAACAACATTTAAGCGGCGGTAGTCACCACATGGACGCCACTCTCCATTTGATTTTAAGACAAGATGCAATGGACTTGCCCAGAAACTATTAGATGGTCTACATATACCTTCATTAACCATTTTTTCGAATTCTCTTTTTACAATCTGCAATTTCTCAGGAGACAGCCTGCGACTTTTGCTAAATACAGGAGGCCCTTTTGTTTGAATATGATGCGTGATAGAATGTTTAACAGCTTTTTTAAGAGATGAGGATTCTGTCAAATCTGAAAATTAACTTAACAATGAAAAAAATATGAGTTTTCTTGTATTGATTTGATAGTCAAGGGATTTGTTTCTTTATGTACTGAAGCTTGATTTTGTGACTTGGAAAAATTATCAATCAATCGATTATGTTTAACATCCACCACTAATCCAAAATGGCTCAAAAAATCGGCACCGATTATTGGATTTTTAACATCAGCCAAAATAAAAGTCCACCGAAAGTTTCTCTTCAGGCCCAAATCTAGAGATATTATTTTTTTACCAAAAGTTTTTATAGTAGATTTGTTTGCAGCAAATAATGTTAAAGATGCTGGGTTTTTTTGTCGTTGAGAAGAAGTGACAGGAACTACAGAGACCTCGGAATCAGTATCGACAAGAAATTAAAAATTAGAATTGTAGTCTTGAAGAAAAAGGCGACAAATTTCTCGGCTAACCCCAGCCGTCACCAAAGACGAGAAGCCTAATATTTTTTCGACGAATTCGACTTTGTGTTTGAGAATGTACATGGCTGTACACATTTCTTAGCATTTTCACCGAATTTGAAATGATACAAAAAAAGGTTTTCCTTTTTTACCTGAAGACGGATCTCTTCTGCGTGAGCCCTGAACACTGAGTGCACGGCTATTTGTACGACCTCAGACTTTAGATAACGCTTCAACTTGCTTGGATAGTGCATCAATTTTTCTTTCTAATGCATTGTTTGATGAAACTGTGGATATGGCATTAATATCCCATGAATCTGATGTATCAACAATTCTATCTGCCATAACAGCTAATTTGCTTAATGTTTGGGTAAGCGTTGCATCCATAAATTCTTCATGAGTTCTTCTGAAACTTTACCTGAAGATAATGTAAACAACTCTCGCAGCAGTGCTGAAGGTTTTTTATCTCCCAACTATATGTCGCGCAACAGTTTCTTTAACTGTTTTTCTTCAGAATCAGAAAAACATTCTTGTAGCCGCAGGTGGCTCTAAAATTATGTCGCTTACCTCACAAATAACATTAGCTTCAATTGAGCTAATAGAGAAACGGTGTTTACAGATTCTTTTCTATTTTAAAACTAAAAACTAATTTTACTAAACTGAAGAAAATATTTTTTACACTAACTTCTAAGATATTATGATTGACAAATATTTTATGTACAAAGTAGAATTTTTTCAAGTTTAAAATGTAAGAACAATTTTGAATAATATAATATATTCTTGATCACTAATGAATTCTGAGACGATGTAGCAATGCCCACACGTTCGTCTGTGGAAAACATGATGTAGTCTATTTTTGGACCCCGCCCCTTTTAGTGAGCGTTGGGTATTTAAGATTCGACACGGTCGAATATAACGGTTTTACTCATTTCTTATTTGTTTACTTTTTTGCATTTTGACATTTGCATGATTGGAATATTCCAATATAAACGTAGTTAGTGTTGCTTCTTTTCACTTTAAGCTACAGAAACGCTTTTTTCTCACAAATAGAGAAAAGATGGAATTTTTTGTTTCGCACTTCAAGTGAGACATTTTACGATGCGAGAATTATAGCGCTGCTGATATTGAAAAAAATTATTTTTACATCCTGTAACGACACGTTTCCGCTGGTTGCTGGGGTAGAGCTCAGCGGCATCCAGGATCAGTTACATAAATTTGTTGATTCCAGGGAGATCTCTCGATGGCCAAGTAAAACAGCAAGATTCGAGTATAAGCATTTATTGAGTAATAGTAAAAATAATGCTTCAGAGGCTGGTTCTTAGCGATGTGGTCAATAATCAGGTAAGGATGCAATTTCAATAGTAACCGTATATGACCAAGACGAAAGTGAGATAAAAACGCTGTGGGAAAAGCCAACGTCGAACCAGGTTAACAGTACTGTCGCTTAGGTTGTCGTTCACCCCTACCACACTTTGGCTTTAGTGGATCACAGGAATATGCCTACAGGTTAACAGTACTGGCGCTTAGTATACACATTATGCGATCGCCCTAGCACACTAAAACAACCGTATGTGGTCAATGTGACCAAGACGCACTCGAGATATGGCAAGCCTCTGTGGGAAAAGCAAATGTCCAACCAGGTTAACAGTACTGTCGCTTAGGTTGTCATTTAACCCTACCACACTTTAGCTTTAGTCGATTACAAGAATATGCCCACAGGTTAACAATACTGTCGCTTAGTAGACAAATTCTGTAATCGCCTTCGGACACTAAAACTAACCGAAATAATTAATATCAAGACCAAACAACTTACCTTACTTACCTACAGCATTACTGCGCCCTATATAAGCTGGCGCAGCTTACATACATGAGCGTGAGTATGTATGTACGCGTGCCTTACAGCCATACCTAAATACGGGCGGAAAGCGGAACGTTTTTTTCCACTGAGCTTTAACGCTGAAATGCCATACCTAAAAAAAGCGGCAACATTATGTCAAAAAACAATAAAAACCCTGTTTTTATCAAACAAACAAATTAAACAACCCTGATTATTTTAACAGCTTGACGGACGACATTTGTGATTTTGTTATTGAAATTTTGTACAAATTACAAACGTGCATACATATGTATCATATTGTAAATATTTTCTTATCTCCATTTTCTAATACGAAGTGCACAAATTTTTTCTTTTATTATTTATTTCACTTTTGTAAATTTTTGCTTTTTTCCTCTGGTTACAATTGTTTTCTTTTGCAACTAACTTCATTGGGAAACGCTCCGTCAAAATCGGATTTTCCAATAGCAAAGCGTTGCCGCCGCGTTATTTCGGTATGCTCCATACAAAATGTATGGACATTAGAACTTTTGACAGCTAAAAAACGCTGCCCGCCCGTATATAGTTATGGCTGTTACAATGTTTCTGCTTAGCATCTACTTGATATTATCATATACATCAGGGCAACTCAATCCTTAAGCGGCATGGCCACACATCAAACTGACGCTTCAAACCCTGTTTTTCTTTGATAGTGTTAGTGGAAAAACTCACACGCATGGTTTGATGTGAGTTAGAAGAATATCAAAACAATTTAGATTTTCACTCTCAAACTGAATTTTACCAACACATACACAAGTTTGAAGCATTAGTTTGATGTGTGGCCATGCCGCTTTACACTCAGGAAACGAGTACCAATCGGATTTTTTACACATATTCACATACGCAACCCGAACAGTAACGAAATTCACATCAATGAGAGAAGAGAAAATAAAAATTTTATTCATAGACAACAACAAATGCATGACTAAATTTTCAACCCGCGTTGCCATCGTTCGATTTTTTGAATTCCTGGGTGGATGAATATATATATTATGCTTCTTAGTAATTTTGTATGATATAAAAATGGTTTTATAATATTTTATATCATCAGTGGAAGGTAGTATTGGTTATAATTACGGTGACCATATTTTTCAACCCAAAAAAGGGGACATTTAGAAATGTAATAAAATTGTTTTTACTATTTGTAGTCAATTGCATATATTCTATGCATAGCCGACTTAATTACATATATTAATGTTTTTTAAACAAAATATGGCCAGAACGTAAAATATGTTTAGAAATATCACAGTCATTTGAGAAAAAGATTTTAATATCTGCACAACCTATTTGATGATAATAATTTCTATTGTATGGGTGATTTTGACTTTTATTGTATTCAGAATATAAAATTTTTAATTTTGGAGTTTAAACAAAAAAGTATGAATAGTAAAAAAAGGATAATAAAGGACATTTCAATTAAAAAAAGGACACTTTAATTTTTGTTTATCTAAGAGGACATCACGTAAAAAAAGAGGACTGTCCTCTTAAGAAAAGGACGAATGGTCACCGTAGTTATAATAGAATTTTTTAATATAAGCCTTATGAAAATTTACTATAGAGGAACACTATTTTAAATCGAAAGAAAAGTTATTATTTACTCAGCTGTACGAGTATTTTAAAATTTTTTGTTCATTATATTTACACCATTTACAGTTTTATTTCCGAATTTTCTTATCATATTTTAGAAAATTCTATGTATTTATTTTTCATTAGCTCATAGCTTATTTTTTGCAGCAAAATTAATAATATTAAAATATTTCCCAATTTTAACATTAAATTCTATGTGTATAAAATGGAGGAAAGTACCTAATATTGCAGTAATTTTGTTTTTTTATAAAAAACATGCGACTTGCCTTGTCGAACATTAACAGTCAATTAAATTAAATTTTTGTGTGCGCTTAGGAGGCCAAAAAATTATACTACATACAAGGGCTCACAGCGATAAGGCCGGTACTCTGTTTGAATTTTCGAAAAATGTTTAGCAAAATTGTTTTCAGAAAAATTTCACGTGTTTTTCATAGTAAAAACAGAGTAGATACTAATTTACCAAATTTTTCCACGCACATTCCGACTAAATATATTTTATATGGGCTTTGAAAGCATTTCGGTCGAAATTTTGAATAGAATATAGGCTATAGAAACAAAAATCAATTTCACACATTGTATAAAAGTGAAAACTAAGTTTGCCGTCTTATATTTATATTTGTATGTTGAAATACTTTACAAAGTAAATTTGCAAAGTATTTGGTGCACAGATTCCGACGGGGTGACTCAGACCATATGCCGGCGATGTTATTAACCCGTATTTTCTTCCGTTACTGTGACTGACTGTACACGACCTATGCCTTCACATAGGAAGTAGCAACGTAGTTAACCACGGAATATTCCTCAGAACAACTGTAAGACTATACAGTTATCTGAGGTGTTGAAATTAACTAGTGCGAGTGAGACGCAAAACTCTCGAAAGAGAGTGAACAATCAGTGGTCTGGCTGCACTTAAAAAATAATTGCCAACGAGGCTTGATGTTAACTGACTCAGAGCTGCTTTGCGACTGTTGCCGTCTTATATTATTATCAATTTTATTTTCTGATCAACGGCAACACCTTTAAATGTTCTTTCTTGTTCACATAGTTGCCAGACAAAATAAATGCAAAATCGTCAAATTTTGGAGAAAAAACATCAAAATCTTCATATTACTTTTTCAAATCGTTAATGTGAAATTATTATGGTAGTTTTATGAAAAATACCACAAAATTTATTTATTTATTTATTTATTTCATCTACAGATTAAATCTTACAGATTACTTAAATAATTAGTGTTTAATTAAAATACTTAAATAATATTAACTTAAAATTTACTAAATTTGTATCAAAATTTAACGGTGGGTTAAAGCTATTACATAAATGCATACATCTTGCAATTGGCTCATTTTCGGCATAATTTGTCCTATGAATGAGTTCAACAAAACATCTATTTTTCCTCAAATTCCTAGGGGCATCATATAGAGCAAATAAACTTACAATTTCTTCACAACTAATTCCACCAGATATAACATTATAAGCGAATAAAACTGATAAATAACTTCTGCGGTCTTCCAGCGATTGTAAACCGAGTAGTTTCCTTCTTACATCATATGACGGTAATTCGTTTTGCCAACAAAGTCTTAATGCCGATTTGATAAAAATTTTTTGCACTCGTTCAATACGTTTAGACTGACCTGAATAATATGGACTCCAAATAAGTGAACAATATTCCAGATTACTGCGTACTAGTGTTACATATAGAGATTTAAGGGTGTACGCATCCTTAAAGTCCTTTGAGTTTCTCCTTATAAAACCAACCATGCAATAAGCTTTACAGATAATATAGTCAATGTGGTACGAAAAGTTTAATTTATTGTCGAAAATAACACCCAAATCTTTAACTTGAGACTCACGTTTCAGTGGAGTACCGTTAATACTGTAAATATAATTCACTGGTGTTATGTTACGTGAATATGATACCGTACAACATTTTGAAATATTAATTATAATACCATTAGCCAAACACCAATTGGAAAGCCTAGTCAGATCTGACTGCAGTTTTTCACAATCATCCATTACCGATATTCTTCTAAATAGTTTCAAGTCGTCAGCAAATAACAGACATTTAGAAAATTTGAAATAGAGCGGTAAATCATTAATAAAAATTACAAAAAGTAACGGGCCAATGTGTGTGCCCTGCGGAATGCCAGAATACGCATTTATTAGTAATGAAGAGGAAAACTTCCCAATATTAACGCTCAAAGACCTATTTAATAGAAAGCTTTTGAAAAACATTATAAGATTGTTGGACAGACCTAACATACACAGTTTCTTCAACAGAAGTGTATGGCTCACGGTATCAAATGCCTTGGCAAAGTCAGTATAAATGACATCACATTGAGACTTCTGTTCCATGGCGTTAATAATGTTATGGGTTAACAGTAACAAATTAGTCGCAGTTGACCTACCAGGCATAAATCCATGTTGAAATGGAGAAATAAAGTTTTCAACACATTTAAAAAGTTTATTTTTAATAATTGCGTCAAAGAGCTTAGCAAAAGTACTTTGTTTCACTATTGGCCTATAATTCGTGATCAGACTACGGTCCCCGGATTTAAAAATCGGCACTACTGAACAAAGTTTCCATTCATCCAAAAATTTGCCTTTCATAAGACATGTGTTAAACAGTTTAGTAATAGCAAAAGCAATATTTTGCGAACACTCTTTGAAAAATATGGCTGGATAGCCCCCCACTGAGCAGTTAGTTTCTGTATTCAATGCTTTAATAGCTACACTTACGTCCTCCACGGTTATGTCAAAATTTATTTCATGAGTTCTATTGTTTGGATACGGTTGATAGTCATAGCTTTGTATTGAAGGTTTAATGAAAGTGCTTTGAAAGAATTGTGAGAAAAGATTACAAGTATCCAATGTATTATCGGCCAATGAAGAGCCATAATACATACGTTTAGGTATATTATTATTGCCTCTTTTATTATTTAAATAATGCCAAAATGCTGCGGAATTTGTTTTTATTTTGTTCTCGATATTGAAAATGTATTGTTTATAGAGAAAATTTCTGAAAAAGTTATATTCGTTACGTGCCAAAATGAATCGTTGTCGATAGGTATCATTCGGAGAATTAATATATCTTTTATAAGCTTTATTTTTTAAATTTCTCATATGGCAAAGTCTTGAGTTAAACCAGGGGGGCTTATTATTACACCTTAGTATGGATTTCGGCACATAAGAATTTATTGCAGCATCAAAGTTGT
Organism: Linnaemya tessellans; assembly: GCA_951800035.1. Taxonomy (NCBI): domain Eukaryota; kingdom Metazoa; phylum Arthropoda; class Insecta; order Diptera; family Tachinidae; genus Linnaemya; species Linnaemya tessellans. Next base: position 47,340,207 of record OX637534.1, read on the forward strand.
TGCAAATAAATTTGTAAATGCTATCTGGATTATCCAGACAAGATAGCATAGACCAATCGACTTCTTTAAAGTATTCGTTTAAACTATAAAAATCAGCTTTATGAAAATTATATCTGCTGGTAGTATCAGAAGGCTCAGAAACATAGGAAAAAAATTTAAACTTAAAATCAATTGCTTTATGATGTACTGTATTTACAGAGACCGGATTTGCAGCCAAATTGCAAGATGCTTTAATAGAGTCACTAACAAATATTAGATCTAAAATTCTATCTACATCATTATTAAAACGGTTAAATTGCTTAAAATCATTTAACAGAAAGAAGCCCGTTACATATTCATCAATTTCATTAATTATATTATATGGAAGACATACATTTTCCTCAAAAGTCCATTTTATGTTAGGCAAATTAAAGTCACCAAAAACTAATACGAAATCGCCAGCATCTAAGTTATCCACAAGCTTTTGTATATTATCTAAGTGAAATTTATACATATTGAAAGTGCTATTAGGAGGTATATACGACGTAACTATGTAAATAGAACAATTATTTGAGAACGATAATTTAACACAAAGTTGCTCAGTTAAATTAGTGTTTTCAAGAGAAATAAATTCAGAGTCGAAATCAGCTCTAATCGCAGTTAAAACGCCTCCACCTCTATGTTTATCTGATAGAGTACAACAGCGATCGTGACGGTACACAACATAATAATCGTCGAAGTATTCAGCACTATAAATTTCCTTATGTAGCCAAGTTTCAGTAATATTAATAATATCGTATTCTCGGGCCGACATAAATAGTTGAAAATCACGAGTCTTGGTTCTCATGCCACTAACATTTTGATAAAAAACTGAATACAGAAGTGGGTCTAAATCATGTGGAATTTTTTCTTCAGTATAGTCTATTGATGTTGATAAGCTTTGCGTGTTATTTATTATAGGAACATTATCTGGATATATTATTTCATCAGCAATATTATCTAGTTTTTTGCCATATTTGAGGTTGAAGGAGGCAATCTAGCAGTAGTAGTATGTTTCGGAACATCATGGTTTATAAATTCTCTTATAAGAGAGTTATGCGGCCAAAAATTTGGATCAACAACCTGCTGGAATATTTCACCAGGTACCATAATTTTAAATGAAGCAATACTGCGTGGTCGAGAATATCTAAATTTATATACTACAATATCCGTATTGAAACAAAATTTACTTTTTATGTAATGTTCAATATCTGCTGTTGGAGTATCGTATGCAAAGCGAGAGATGAATATAGATTTTTTTGGTTGTACAACTTTTAAAGGGCGAAATACAGCGGTGTTATTATCTATATTTTGTGAACTAGCGGTTAAGGAGTTTGTGGTATTCGGTTGAATAGTTGGAACAGTGTTGGATGTGTTAACAGGTGGTTGACCCGAGGATTGAGGCAACATATGGATGGTATTCTCGTGTTGACTATTGAAATGTTGAGCATTGTGTAATGAAGCGAAATTTATATCGATTGACGGGCTTGTTACAGACGGAGATGTTAGATTCTGGTTTATAATTAGTGGCTGCAGGTTTTGAGGAGTATCAGCTATTAGATTATTTGTCTTAGATGATGCTGGTTGATTTATGGTAGTTGCAAATTTATCCAAATTTTGACCAGAAGTTATGAGCCCAATGGACGGCGCAGGCGGCAGATCAGACAGATTAGATTGTACATTTTGCACTATTATCGGGTCATTATTACTCTTGTTCTCATTCCTGGCTGACTTACGTCGTTTAGGCGAAGATTCAAAAGGTTGTAAATTTTCTAATTGTTTAAAATTATCAAATAAGCTTCCATAAGCTGCAATTTCTTTGGATAGAGCAGACATTTTATTTTGTATGCCTATAAAAGTATCCTTAGTGCTTTGGTAAAAGCGAAAAAATTCGGTATCAATTTTCATACAATCATTGCAGCACCATTTTAATCCTTTGGTATTACGGAGAGCTTCAGCGATAAGTGTTTTCAATCCACTACATTTAAAATGAGAAAGACCATTGCAAAGCCAGCAGCATACCATCCTTTCGTCATCACCAGTTATATTACAATTTTTATTGACGCATTTAAATTTTGTATCAGTCATAATTAGATTATCAAACAGCAGATTATTAAAGATATTATCGTATCGCGTAGTGTTGTTGGAATCTCAACAATAGATGGCGTCACCAAATCTTATTCAATTCACAAACCAAATAGAGCTGGTTTAAAATGTATCACTGGTTAAGTAGAACAGCTGATCACACAGAAGGAATAAATCCGTACTTGCAAAAAAATGTAATTAGAGATGTATGTATGTCGAATTATTTTGTACGAATATAATTGTGTATGTATGTATGTATATATGAGTATAACACACAAATCAGCACCAATGAGGAATTAAAAAGTAGTTTAATAGATGGACGAACAATTCACCTCAACATACAACTGCATAGATCAGCAACCAACACTTCAATGATCACGAAAACACAGCTTATGGTATTATGCGCGCAGTAATATATACTTTATAACAAATATTTTACAGAGAAAATCGGACACGTCTTGATACTTGTAAGAGTTACGTTTCTACAGTTCAATTTGAAGTATACGTAAAATAAGAAATATTTTTATTCCTATAAATATTTTTATTTTCTTTTTTCGGAGGCTCTATATCTCAGAAGTTACTTTTCTGATTATTATTATTTAGATTTTTTAATTAGCTTCTTTAATGTAGCTATCACCTATTACTAATATTTTACGAATTATATTGTTAGAAGTACGAGTTTTAACGTCTAGTAGAGTCCTTATATAGAATTTTTTCAAAATTACAAAGATTTTAATGAATTCATTTGAAAGCAAATTTTTTGATTTGTAAGTCTCTTTTATAAAATATGTCTTTTCTCTTAATTAAAAGTAAGAACCAAAATGTTTTGATTCCTCTTACATATTTAGATTTTTTTACTCCTCTGTTATAATTGGACTTGGTCTTTTAAATATTTCGTTCAAATTTAATATATAAATCACGTTATTTTTAAACAGAAATAACGGAACACAATATTTTTAAGTCAGATAAAATGGCAATATATAAGTCAAAATATTCCAACATTATGTACATTAATAAATTCGGAAAAAAATGAAAAATATTTTGGGCCTTATAAATATTACTCACTATAAGGAATTTCGTCTGTATTAATTAAATGTAAGAAATACATATTAATGAAAACTTTATTTAAATATTTCATGTCATTTTATTTTTGGCATAAAAAGTCGTAAAAATTACGTCATGTCTGGCAACGCAGTTGTTCAAAGAAACGGTCACTAACACATGAAAAATGCACAAATACATTATACTTAAATATTTTCTCCCATTGAGGACCCCTGATATACATACCAGAGTACTTCAAAATCACGATTTTTCTTGATTTTGTTCAGCACAATAATGTTTGTTCATTTTAAAGATTAAAGAAAAATTCAATGATGATTAAAAATCATTTCATTCTGCTGTATACATCAAATTCTGATTATGAGTAGAATTAACAAAAGCATTTTATGAGCAAGATCGCACAGGCAAGAGAAGGGCTTGTAGTAAATTCATCGTGTCCAAACGCTCTTATTCTCATTAATTCACACAACATGTTTGAACCGACCGTCTGTGTGACTTGAGCAAAATGATATACGAACAATGCAAACAACATAACCGATTCAACATTGATACATGAGTGGAGGTACAGGTTTAGTCTTTATTTGTATTTGTTCATCAAAAACAAAGTTAAAGGGAATACACATGGGCAAATGCACGGTGGTTTATGAATTTTTTTTTTTACAAAATGGAAACAAATGAGAGTGTGTGGACAAGTTTGATCATTTGCAAAAACAGGGTTGTCTTTTGTTTTTACTTAAAAATAAATGTTCTATTTTTTATTATTTGTACTGTTTTTGTATCATGATGCACTAATTACACTGTTCTCGAATTTGACACTTTAACCAACAACAGGAGACCCAGGTACTAACCGCTTTTTAGCTCTAATTTTCTTAAATCTTAAAATCTTACAAGCGGTCCAAAAATCTTGCTTGTGGGGTTTTTTAATTTAAATTCCTTAATTTCAATTTGTATTTCACAATTTTAGCTTAATAAAATATACAAATTAAATAACACAAAGAAAGTTCCACACACCACTGTAAAGGAGAACAAATAAAAATAAACAAAAATAATAATTATTATTTGCAATATCGAACTGCAAATAAAATTAATATTTTCTCACAAAAATTTCCTATTTTCTCATAAACAACACGAATAGACATCATAAACCACTGTAAATTAAAATAAAAAACAAGCGTGCCTTAGTTGATAGGAATGAACAAATTCATACACAATGATTTCTTGCTTTTTGTACTTTAATGTTGATCAAATTTTTGAGCGTTGAATGGAAAAGGCAAGTACTAAAGTTGACAAGTTTGATTCGACCTATGATAAAAATAAGCCAGTATTCAACCTGCATGTGGTTCGATTGCCTTAAAATTAACAACACATATAAAAGATTGAGCAAGTTTGATTAATTCCTTTATTCCTAGCTTAAAAAAGATTATTGTTGTGCGTCAGCCGCTGTGTATAGCATCAGAATCAACAACAAGTAAAAACGTTATATTCGACCGGGTCGAATCTTAAATACCCTCCAAATATTTAGTAAGTGAATTTGAAATGCTTAACTTGGTTGAACAGAGTTCCTTTATATAATATCGTACGTCAACGCCCACTAAAGGGGGCGGGGTTCAAAAATATACAATATCATGTTTTCCACAGACGAACGTATGGGCATTGCTAGACCGTCTTAGACTTCATCACAATTCTCTTTGGAGGGTATAAAAACTGTATTTTGGCGGGGTCGCTCTGGCAAGGGCTGTGGGGGAAACATTTCACCTTTGTCATAAAACTCTAAAAATATATGCTTGGGATAATTATATACAAAATTAAAATTTCTTTTTTTTGATAGGGTCATTTAGAGGGCAAAGGGGGAGAGGGGGTAGGGCAGAAACAGGTAGACATAAAACTCTAAAAATAAATGCTTGGAATGATTATACACAAAATTAAAAATTTTTTTTATTTATTTGTATTTAGCGGGCAAAGGGGGAGGAAGGGGAAGGGCAGCAACAGGCAGTCATAAAACTCTAAAGATAAATGCTTGGGATGATTATATACAAAATTTAAAAAAAAAATTTTTGTTTTGGTAGGGTCATTTAGGGGGCAAGGAAGAGGTGGGGGGGGGGGAGGTAGGGCAGAAATCGGCAGTCATAAAACTGTAAAGATAAATGCTTGGGATGATTATATACAAAATTAAAAAAAAAAATTTTTTTTTTGGTAGGGTCAGTTAGGGGGCGAAGGGGAAGGAGGGGGTAAGGCAGAGTAGAACAAGGTTTCGTCTCAGCTTCGTCATGAAAGCTTAAAAGTGTTATTTTTAAGGAATGTAGGCTTAAGTAAAACAATTTGTTAAATTTTTGTGCTATTTTTGCCTATAACAACGCCCACTGAAATAGGCGGGGTCAAAAAATATTTTTATTTTATTTAATGGCTCCAAGTTTAAGGCGTTGGGCCGTATTTGACATAAAAATATATCATTTGCTTAACAAAATAACCAAAAAACTTTAAAAATTATGTTGTTTTTTCTGGGTTGGTTTAGTTCTTCTTAGGGGAACTTTTTTCCCTCTTGCCCGATTTAGCCCATCTACGAACTTAACCTGCTCTAAGTTTTAAAATATATTTATGCCAAATTTCAAGAGTCTAGCTCTTTTCGTTTGGACTGAATCGTGATTTCCACAGACGGACGGACGGACGGACATGCTCAGTTCGTCTTAGATTTCATCACTGATCAAGAATATATATACTTTATGGGGTCTGAGATGGATATTTCGATGCGTTACAAACGGAATGACAAAGTGAATATACCTTCCAAATTCTTTTTGGGAGGGTATAACAACTTTTCTTACGGTAGATCGTTGCGCTTGTACATATGTATGTATGTACGTGTAAATGGTTATCATTATATACCGCTAATTTGAATATTTTACTTAGTAGGTAAAGCAAAATATAATATACACAAATTCAAATCCAATTCATTACGTTTGTAAAAGTAAATAATGTAAACAAGCGAGAAATAAAATATAAAAAATTATAATAAGCTTTCATGTGAGCAAAAACAAGACGTGCGCCTTTTGTAAAAGTATTTTATATCTTTTTAAGTGTTTATCTATATATATAAAAAATTGTTGCAAGTGTGTTGTGACTTTATAACTCACGAACGGTCAAACCGAATTCGATCAAATTTTTATGGTTTGTTCGTATGGTCGTGTAGATGGTTTTCACGAAATCGGACAACGTGTTCGTGATTTATGATTTTTCATGTCAACATGTGATTTTGTCCATATAAAAAAAAAAACACCAACAAATACGTATGTAGGTGCCTATGTACTATACGTGTCAGTGTCACTTTGTATAGTTATAGTCAGTTTAAGCCGTGGCGCATCTAGCTCAAAGTTTTAGGTTTTGGGAGTTTAAGTCCATTTTTTTGTGTTTAGCCGACTTCAGTTGAAAATCAAAATTTTTAAAAATATTCAGCACAAAAAAATTTTTGTTTGTATTTTTATTTGTATGACAAATAACAACTTACGAATAATTAGTTGTGACACAATTAAAAAGATAACTGTTGAAATTTGAAATAAAAAAATTGCAAATAAAAAATATCGAATAAAAAATTATTTGCTATTTGAATAAAAATTTATTGAATAACGCTCAACACTGCTTCATACACACGGTAAATACACGTTGTAGCGCATACAGTCAGTGTCAGTGATTGATCATTTTAAGGTTCTTTTTCATCGAACTCGAATTGTGGACAGATGTAATCGGTAAGAGTCGCATTTACATCATCAAACAATTCATTTGGTTCTGTTTACGCGTTTTAATACAAACAGACAGCAGTGTATATACACTTTGCATTTGCTGGTTGAATTGCTATCGGATTTGAAATGCCACGTGCAAGACGTTCAAATATTGGCAGGCGTACACGTCATTCAACAGTTGTTTCAACCAATCGAAGATCACAAAGTGCACAAGATCGCAATCAACAAAATGCATCACAGAGGGAACGACGTAGACGTATAAACCAATCAGTTGATAGTGCAAACACGGTTGAAGGTGCAAGGTCAATAAATCGACGTACGCGTCCCTTAATTCAAATCATACGACAAATGGAATTGGCGGCTTATAATTATGATAGCACAATTGATTACAGTATGCATTCTTATATTGGACAAATGAATAAACAATGTGTGCATTGTAAAGCAGTCAAATTTATTAACGAAACGCCTGGCATGTGCTGTGCTGGTAGGAAAGTTAAATTGCCTGTATTAGAACCTCCACCAGGCCCTTTGCACTCATTAATTTATGGCAATTCACCAGCGTCAAAGCATTTTTTAACAAATATTCAAAAGTACAATTCATGCTTCCAAATGACATCTTTTGGAGCTACAAATATTATAAGAAATGGATTTATGCCGACTTTTAAGGTAATTACTTCACATGGAATATATGGGTCAGATTCAGAATTCAGATTCGTCATCTAAATCTATTTCAAAAACATTACAGATTCAAGGACATATATACCATAGAGCTGGGTCATTGTTGCCATTCACAGATGCTGACCATCAGTTTTTGCAAATATATTTCATTGGTAATGAGAACAGCGAATTAAATCAGCGCTGTGCAATTGCTTCAAATACAAGTCGAGAAATCTTGAGTGAGCTGCAAAGATTTTTACATCAGCACAATGAATTGGTCAAATTATTCAAGATTGCACTGGATCAGATGCCCACGGATGACCATAAAATAATAATACGTGCCGATAGAACAACAGTCGGACAACATGCCAGGCGATTTAATGCACCAACAATCGATGAAGTGGCAATCGTAATAGTTGGTGAACAATTTCGGCCAAGAGATATTGTTTTGTACCGTAGGAATGAGCAACTAAATCGTATTTCTGAACTCCATCGTTGTTATGACGCATTGTAATACCCGATTTTATTCTGGAGAGGAGATGATGGTTACCATATAAATATACCGATGATAAATCCAACGACTGGTAAAAAAATATATGATTTTTGATTAGAAAAGAAAATAAAAGACTAATGTTTATTATTTTCAGGTCCAGAAACAACGAAAAAAGTTAGTGCGGTGAATTTTTATTCGTATCGATTGATGGTTCGTGATCAAGAAGACAATTACATTTTGCGATGCAATAAACTTTTCCATCAATACATTGTGGACATGTATGCTAAAATCGAGAGCGAACGATTGAATTTCATCCGTCATAATCAAGCCCGATTGAGATCTGAAGAGTACATACATTTACGTGATGCACTATTGAATGATGTGGATATGAATGACAATGGACGTTTGACGATATTACCATCATCATATACCGCTAGCCCACGTCATATGCACGAGTATACACAAGATGCCATGTCATATGTTCGTCATTACGGCCGTCCAAATTTGTTCATCACATTCACTTGCAACCCAAAATGGCCTGAAGTGTATTATTACTTATTTGATGGGCAGGTGCCAACAGATCGACACGATATAACCGCTCGCATATTCCACCAAAAATTGAAAAAGTTGATGGATCTGATTGTCAAGCTCCGTGTATTTGGAGAAGTGCGCTGCTATATGTATACAATTGAATGGCAAAAGAGAGGCTTGCCGCACGCTCACATTTTGATATGGTTGGTACGGAAAATAACACCAGATATGATTGATAGTGTTATATCGGCCGAAATTCCAGATCAAACCATCGATCCACAATTATTCGCAGTTGTCACGAAAAATATGATACACGGTCCCTGCGGTGAAATCAATCCAATTTCACCATGTTTGATCGACGGCAAATGTTCAAAGCGTTTTCCAAGACAATTGATTGTTGAAACAATACACGGTGATGATGGATATCCACAGTATCGTCGACGATCACCTCAAAATAATGGTAAAACTACTACCGTTAAAATCCGAAACCAAGACTTTGAAGCTGATAATCGCTGGGTAGTGCCGTATTCACCGTTGTTATCAAAAATTTGTAATGCTCATATAAATGTCGAATACTGCAATTCAGTCAAATCAATAAAATACATTTGCAAGTATGTTAATAAAGGTAGCGATATGGCTGTCTTCGGAGTGGCTGCTGAAAATAGAAATGATGAAATTTTGCAGTACCAAATGGGAAGATATATTAGTACTAACGAAGCTATTTGGCGAATTTTATCGTTCCCAATACATGACAGACACCCTGTTGTTATACATTTAGCAGTAATTCTTAAAAATGGCCAACGTGTTTATTTTACTGATGCAAATGTCGTACAAAGAGCAGTACAGCCTCCAGCAAAAAAATTCCAAACAAATTTCAACGCCGCAAACAAGGTACTCCTATTGATGGCTACTGAGGTGTTTTTTCAATGGATGCTTTAGGCCGCATTTATACAGTTAGTCCAAATAATGTTGATTGTTTTTATTTGCGGTTGTTGTTGGTGAACGTACGTGGGCCACAGTCATTTCAGAATTTAAGAACTGTTGATGGTGAATTGTGTGTAACATATCGTGATGCATGCCAACGGTTGCGTTTGCTTGAAGATGATACGCATTGGGATGCTACGCTTCATGATGCATCAGTTTCAGCTCACCCAAATCAAATACGTATGTTATTCGCAATAATAATATCAACACGCTTTCCATCAAACCCACTTGAATTGTGGAATAAATATAAAGATTTCATGGCTGAAGACATTTTGATGGATCCCGAATTGGGACATACATTACAAACGTATAATGAGGCTTTGATATTGATTGAAGATATTTGCCTTATGATTGCAAATAAAGCATTAGGACAATTAGGCATGATCGCACCTAATCGTCCAATGCATGATTTATTTCAGCGAGAATTGCAACGCGAACAGCTGTTTGAATGTGATGAATTGCGTACGTTTGTGCAAACAAACATTCCACAATTGAATGTTCAGCAAAAGAATGCATACGATAGAATTATGCAAGCTCTCATTAACAACACTGGTGGATTATATTTTTTGGACGCTCCTGGTGGCGCTGGAAAAACATTTCTCATTTCATTAATCTTAGCAACAATTAGATATGAATGAAAAATTGCATTGGCACTTGCTTCTTCTGGTATTGCAGCTACATTACAGGATCTACGTGGAAATCAACAATTGTTCGGAGGTACATTAATATTGCTATCTGATGATTTTCGACAAACGTTGCCCGTCATTCCCAGATCGACTCCAGCTGATGAAGTTAATGCATGTTTAAAAAGTTCGTTTCTTTGGGGAAATGTGCAGAAGTTATCGCTCAACATAAATATGCGTGTACGTCTTCAAAACGATCCATCAGCACGTGTTTTCGAAGCAGTTTTCGAAGCAACTGCTACAGATTGGCGATGGCAAAATTGCAAGTGATTTAAATGGCTTTATCACGTTACCAAACAACTTTTCCACAATTATGCCATCAAAAGAAGAACTAATTGATCGCGTTTTTCCAAACATTGTTCAAAACTATAAAAATCATGATTGGTTAATAGAACGCGCAATTTTAGCACCAAAAAATGCAAATGTTAATGAAATAAATTTTCAAATTCAACAGAAATTTCCAGGTGACTTGCTATCATACAAATCCATTGATACTGCTACTAATGAAGAAGACACAGTAAATTATCCGGTTGAATTTTTGAATTCTTTGGAACCACCCGGTATGCCACCGCATCTTTTAAATTTGAAAATTGGTTCATCGATCATACTTCTTCGAAATCTCAATTCACCAAAACTCTGCAATGGAACGAGACTTTCCGTGAAAAAATTAATGCCTAATTTGATCGAAGCAGCAATTCTCACTGGCAAAGCAAAAGGAGAAGTTGTACTGATACCACGGATTCCATTAATACCAACAGACATGCCATTTGAATTCAAACGTCTTCAATTTCCCGTGCGTTTATCCTTTGCTATAACCATTAATAAAGCTCAAGGACAAACGCTTCAAGTGTGTGGTGTGAATTTGGAGGAACCGTGCTTTTCTCACGGACAATTATACGTCGCATGTTCCAGAGTGGGAGCACCAACAAATTTATTTATTCATGCACCACACAATCAAACAAAAAATATTGTATACACTATTGTATTGAATTGACTGCTCTATATATATAAAAATTAATGTTTGTCTGTATGTCCTTTATAGAATCGTAAACTTTTTATTTGATCATGTGATGATCTTTAGCAAAGTTGTTGTGCATCAGCCCACGAAGGTTTCTGAGTTGGTACGATCAATTGTCGACAGGTGCCTCCAATGTCATTCCAATGAATCTCATATATTGCCACCATGATTGCAACGGAACCAGACTTTCAGTGAAAATGAAACTTGAAGGCAAAACAACGTTTGCCGGGTCAGCTAGTTATGTATATACAAAAATTGTCCTATGTTTGTGATTTTATAATTCGAGAATAACTCAACCCATTTTCAAACGAGTACATTCGTTGGAAAGGGGTACTTTCACTGATGGTTTATAAAAAAACATCGAAAAATTTCTTCGAATATGCGTTATACGCGCACTTTTATGATGGTGTGTTTTACCTTTATAAAATGTTTCTTTTTTCTTATGAGAATTAGATTTTGTCGATATAAGGCTCTGTTTGCTCGCGTCATTTGAATTATTTAATTTCTGTGTGTTTATTGATTGTCATTTAAGTTTCCAGTGCGAGCACTGAAATTTTTTAATTATTGATTTATAATCTTTCAGTTAAAATTAAAATCTTTTGTATCAAAAAAATATTTAAAACATTATTATACGATGCCTCGGCGAAGACGTTCACGAATTGGCCGACGAACACGCCACAACTGTCAAATACGTTTAAATAGATCTAATCAGGATGAAGAAGAGCGGTAAGAAAGTAATGAATTAGCAAGGCAACGAATGGCACGATCAAGATCAAATCAAAATCAAGAACAAAGAGAAGAACGTTTTGAAAGTGTGAGAGTTAGAAACAGAAGATATCGTGAACGTTACACTGAACGTGACAATCAAAACAGGCAACAGCGGAGTCAGGAAAATGTCTATTCTTTCTATAAAATTTAATGTTTAATACAAAGACGTAAACGTATTTTATTGCATTGGCCAGCAACGCGGGAAGGGTTACTCTAGTATATATATATATATATATATATATATATATATATATATATATATATATATATTATATATATATATATACATATATATATATATGTATTTTTTTTTTTTTTATGGACGTAATGATAGCAACTATCAATAGTGGCCCCACGACAACTTCACTAGCACCACCCTGGGACAGCTTTGGCATTTCATCAGGGTGGGTAGTATTATCAGTATTATTCCTACGTCCTCCTTAGTTCCTAGGTAAGGAGGTTCGGAACTGATGCGCATATTTAATCGTCAGTAGCTAACGAATCCTAAGACGTACTAACTCTCCTACGAATCTGTGCTAATCTGCGAAGTTCTATTAGAACAAGCTGTACAAAACTACACACTCTGGTCCAATTCAATAAGGATTCCAGCATGGTCGGAATAATATTCTCCGGGCTGATCGTACGCCCCAAACCTTCCTCTAAATACGACCTCCAGTTGCTGAATCGTGAGCAGACAAAGTCGACATGCTCAGCATCCTCAACCACATTCCCACCACAGTGTGGACAGAACGGAGAGTCGTCGTGCTTAAAACGAAATAGATATGACCTAAAGCAACCATGTCCAGACAAGAACTGTGTTAGGTAATAGTTCAGATCACCATGTTTCCTAGTCAGCCATAATCTGATGTCGAGTATTAATGAATAAGTCCATCTTCCCTTTTCAGTGGTTGACCACCGTTCTTGCCATTTTTGCATACATAAATCAGAGTTATCCCTATTCATGATTTCTAAATCGATAGGGATCATACCCGCAATGATAAAAGCCGCCTCGTCCGACACTGTCCGAAATGCACTACATACTCTTAAAGCAGCTAGCCTATACACAGGGCATACCAGCCCCACATATGTGGAATATCTAAGTGAGTCTGACCATACCGGGTGTGCATATAGGATAATGCTCCTTACTACTCCAGCGAGCAGTTTCCTCTGAAGATACTTTGGCCCTCTCGTGTTTGGCATGATCCGAGATAGCGCCAAACAGGTCCCTGATGCTTTGGATGCTATATATCGCAAGTGCTCGCGAAAAGATAGCCGTGTGTCAATCATCACACCCAGATATTTCAGAAATGCCTTTGATTCTATGGAACAGGTGCCAACATTGAGGGTAATAGTCTCCCTAGCCTTACGACTACTAATTGAAACCGCTTCGGTTTTATGATCAGCTAGAGTCAATCCCATTGCAGTGATCCAGGACTTTACTAATTGTACGCTGGCATTTGCAATGGTTTCTGCCTCCTGCAATTCCTTAGCTTCACACACCAGCGCTATATCGTCTGCGAATCCCACAATCTGTACTCTCTCAGGTAACCTCAACCTTAGTACTCCATCATACATTACGTTCCACAACAATGGTCCAAGTATCGATCCTTGGGGAACACCACCACTAATCCTACGTTTCCTTATACCCGCATCTGTACTATAGATCAATTCCCTACACCGGAAATAAACCTGCACTATCCCTATCAGATATTCTGGGATGTCCAATCGAGTTAGAGCATCAACAATATGCACCCAGCTCGCTGTGTTGAACGCGTTCTTCACATCCAGCGTCACAACTACACAGTACTCCTTTGTGCCATTCCTCCAACTCCTGCCATAGATAGTCCGTACAGCAGTTTCTACTACCACGTTTATAGCATCCACTGTTGACCTCGCCCTCCTGAAGCCAAATTGGTTGTCTGATAGACCATTTCTGTCATCAACGCAATTCCCAAGTCTTCGGCAGATCACACCCTCTAGCAACTTCCCACATGTATCTATCATACACAGTGGCCGATAAGATGGGGGATCATCTAGGGGTTTATTGGCTTTTGGTATTAATACCAACTTCTGCCTCTTCCATCTTGTTGGAAAAATTCCCCTACCTAAGCATGTATTCACCATTCTTAAGAACTGCTCGGGACAAAGCCTGACGGCCTCCTTTAATACTATATTTGGAATGCAGTCGAGTCCAGGTGCCTTCTTGTCTCTAAACCTAGAGACAACGTCCTCAATCTCAGCTATTGTAACCGGGGGAAAATTTAATGTCCCAATTGGAGGGTTGTGCTCACAAGGTGGTGCGTCCTGCTGGGGAAAGAGATGGTCTACAATTTCCTCCAGGATTGGCCCCTCACTCGGTTGCAACGGGGTCAGGCATTTAAGTTTTTTGGTGACCAGCTTATATGCGAGACGCCAAGGATTATCATCCACCTCATCACAGATATTAAGAAAACACTGCCGCTTGCTCCTACGAATTGCATCCTTTAGGGCCTTCCTCCTATTCCTGTAATTCTCCTGGTATACGCTATTCTCTAACCTACCTTGAGTTCTTGTATACTGCCTTCTGGCACTCCGCCCTCAAGCCGGCAATATCATCATTCCACCAATAAACCGGTGACCCCTTTACGGATCCTTTCCGCCTCACCATAGATGCATCGCACGACCGCGTGATATGGTTTACCAATTGTTTTGCCATATCCTCAGCTGAACCATTTAATTCCATACCTTCCATACAGATTTCAAAAATATCCTTATCAAAGGTATTCACTTTCCATCCCGACAAACCTTGTGCACGGGGAGTCACATGCCGTATATCATCCTGTATATCCATAATAATGGCACTGTGATCGCTGTGAGTATAAACATCAGATACTCTCCAGTTTACGCGGTTTATAATGGTATCGCTGGCAAACGTAATATCAATAATTGAACCACCATTTCCTCCTCTAAATGTTTCCTCATCTCCAGAATTCAAGAGCACAACATTTAGCGCAGAAAGGGCCTCTAATAGCATCCTTCCCCTTGCATTCGTCAAGGGGCAGCCCCATTCAACAGCCCACGCGTTGAAATCCCCTGCTATTATAACAGGACTCCTGGCTGCAGCGTCCATCACTATGTTGTCTATTATAACACGAAAGTCATCAATAGAATACCTAGGAGGAACATAACAGCTGTACAAACATATGCCGGAAACAGTGGCCCGCGTGTACCCACATTGCGGTGATAACCTCTCCCTCAATATCAAAGAACCGATAGTCCATATAGCTGCTGTATCTGTATCATCAGTAACCCAATTTGCAGATACAATCTTCTTATATGGCTCGCTGAGTACAGCAACGTCTACCTTTAAATCTCGTACGGTTTGCCTAAGCAACTCCTGTGCTGCTTGGCAATGATTGAGATTTAGCTGTAATATGCGCATCCTGATTATTAAGTAGTGTTTAACCTCTAAGCTTTCGTAGCGCCCTCTTGTAGTACGGGCAAACTACGCATCCGGTGACATGGTCACCATTAGTACTTCTACCCTTTCTACAGAGCATGCACGAAGGTCTGTTGGAACATGTTGCAATCTTGTGGCCAGCTTCCCCACAACGCAAGCAATTTCCGGATAGATCCTGGCCGCTACAATTCGTCGCCCTATGTCCAAAATCGAGACAGTTGTAGCACCTCTTCGGTGCTATCTTTTCCCGTATTCGACACACGACCCAGCCGATGCGTATCTTGGACATCTCTAGAAGGCGTCTAGCTAGAGGAGCACTCAGGCCAATCGTGGCAGTTTGTGTTCCCCCATACGCTCTCCTCAGTGATTTAATTGCAGTCAACTGCAGTACCTTAAAATCGTTGGATTTACTAACTATGGCGTCATAGATGTCCTCCTTGGAAGTCGCCTCATCTATGTTCCTAATTTCAATCCTAACCTCTTGGGATAGTGCCCGTACTTCGGCAGTCCCACCCAGTACCGCTTCCACCTCCGACCTGAACACACCTATATTCTGGTGAGCGGGTTTAGTGAGCTCCAGTAGCAGCTCACCCTTCCCAGTCTTCCGAATGCCCTTCACATTCTCCCGAAGATTACTAAGTTTAAGGTCCTTCTTCACTTGCCTGAGAATCTCAGCATAGGAAGCGTTCCCACATGTTTTAATAACCAGGGCATCCGAACGTGACCCCTGCTTACTCCTAATCCTATTTCTATTCGCTTCCCTGGGACGGACCTTTATCCACCCAGGTTCCTTAGTGCCTGGGTTCGGCAAAGCAGCACCATTCGCTGCCGCCGATCCCACACAGCTACCTTCACTACTCCTGATAGCATCTACTGCATCCTTCCTCTTCTTCTTAGCCCTATTCCCCTTTGGCCCAAGAGTACTTTCATCTCTCTTACGCTTCGGGGTCGCACCTGCAGGGACAGGGGGAGATGGTCTTACCATAACCCCTGTCTGCGTCTGCTTATTGCAGGGCACCTTGAGCTGACCAGTTCCACTGCTCAGCTCATCTGCCACCTGCATATACAATGCCTGTATTTCTCGAGACATCGATACTATATCCTTGTGGACTTTCGATCTTGTCTTGAGAAAGTCTAAAAGCTTTGCTATCCTCTCTCCTAGTTTTTCAACCTTGCCTTTTGGTTCCTGACCACCATCTGTGGTGCCAAAACCTACCCTATGCGGCGTGTTCACCGCCGTAGGGGGCGATCTCGCGATCACCGGCCTCTTCAGGAATGGATTCTCAATTTCGCCATTTCCAGAGCTTTCCGCTTTCGCTTCTAAATTATTTCTACTGTTCTTCATTCAATTGGGTCCAAACTCGCAGCCGCTGTCTCCGTTCGTTGTGCAGTCACGTTTAGATCCCATGGGTGTCTTTGCAAGCAGTGAGGTCCATGCGAGGGTTGACGAAGAGACCTTATGGATCAATCCGCCAGAGCCAGATCCGTGCTAACCGGGAATCAACATCCGGACCTACACCACCAACTTAATGATGACGAAATTCAAACGTACTTTGAGACTTGCCAAGTTTTAATAGGACGGATGCAGTTGTGGCATTAGCCTGAGAGCCATTTCTGTACAAATTCACTCATACATACTTAAGTCCCAGAATACCACATCTACCAGCCCAGGGTTCTACCATTTCAAATCGTTTTCCCAGGAATGCCATAATTAAGACCGTACTGGACTTGGTCTTAATGCCAGGGACTTCAAAGCCCCATCACAGTGTGCCAAATAAAGGGCCACACTGAATAACAGGTCTTCTTGGGGCATCTTTGTTCAAGCCCTCCAACCCGTTATAATAACTCAGGGCCGCGGGGTCGTTACTCCCCGTTATCCGTACAAAATATCCTTATGGATTTTATATACGAATATCCTTGCGGATCATATATATATATATATATATATATATATATATATATATATATATATATATATATATATATATATGTATATATATATATATATATATATATATATATATATATGTATATATATATATATATATATATATATATATATATGTATAAAAATACAATTTTTCAATAATAACATATAATGAAAATTTTATAAGAAAATTATTTTTTATATATGTATAAGATGAAAAACTTACAGTAGAAATTAAGGCGCATATAATTAAAATATTATTTTATTTGTTTTTTATAAAACATATAAACGTACATAAAGGAACATACATATGTATATATACAATTGCACATACACATATGCATACGTACATACATACATATATACATACGAACACACACACACACACACATATATATATATATATATATATATATATATATATATATATATATGCCTCGAAGATATACACTTCGAGGACGGTCTCCCTGTTATTGGTGGAATGGTGAAGTAAACAGTTACGATCAGCATGCCTTAGAGCAAGAAGAAGGGCCCAACGTTCCAGAGGAAGATCATCATGGGAAGATTATCAAGATCTACGCACCCAATTAAGGAAAGCCATAAAGAGAAGTAAAAAGCTATCCTTCCAACGAATATGCCAAGAGGCTAACATCAACCCTTTTGGAACGGCATACAAGGCAGTTTTCAAAAACATCGGAGCGCAGAAACAGCCCAGATTGAGATGCCCAAATTTGCTTCTGAAGATTATTGGCACCCTGTTTCCACGAGGTCAACCGTATACGATGATAAGGACGGAGACGGCGGCAACTAACACAATCCCAGAGATCACACAAGGGGAGTTGCTTGCGGCATGCGCTAAAATTGGTGATAGAAAAACGCCTGGGCTAGATGGAATCGCGAAAAAAGCGCTCAAGTTGGCTATTCTACATAGGCTGGACATATTTGCCTCCATTTTCCAGAAATGCCTAGTCGAGAGTATTTTCCCTCGGAGTTGGAAGGTGCAGAATCTGGTACTTATCCTGAAACCCGGCAAGCCTCCGGGTGAGCCATCTTCGTATCGCCCAATCTGTCTCCTTGACATGATGGGTAAAGTTCTCGAGCGAATTATATACATAGACTTCTAGCTTGCGCTGAAGCCAGAGGAGCTCTCTCCGACCTGCAGTATGGATTTAGGAAAGGCCGTTTCACTGTAGATGCGATTTGGAGAATAGTAGACATAGCAGAACACGCAATAGAAGGCGGAAGATGGAGATTTGGTTCCAAGGAATACTGCTCGGTGGTCACCCTGGATATTCAAAACGCATTTAATTCCGTGAATTGGGGGAATATTGCGAAGGCCCTTTTCATTATGGGTACGCCGTCGTACCTAATGTATTTGGTAAACGACTACTTTCGGGATCGGAAAGTTTTGTATGTGACCGATGATGGCGAAGAAGAATATACAGCCACTGCAGGTGTACCGCAAGGTTCTATTCTTGGCCCTCTGCTCTGGAACATAATGTATGATGGAATACTGCGACTATCCTTACCGGATAAGACTTCCATTATTGGCTTTGCGGACGACATTGCCATAGTCTCAGTGGCAAAAACCGTGGAGGAGGTGGAGGTGAAGGCAAATGCGGCAGTCGAAAGGATTGAATCGTGGCTTAATGGGACTGGGTTGACACTAGCTGCCCATAAAACAGAGGCTGTCTTAATAAGTAGCAGAAAAACTGTGGAAAAGATGACTGTAATAGTTGGCGATGCAAGAATAGAATAGAAAAGGGTCATAAAATACCTAGGCGTAATGATCGATGACAGGCTAAATTTCAAGGAACATGTAAGGTTCATTGTCAAAAAGGCATCCGGCGCACAAGCTGCTCTGGGAAGAATAATGCCAAATACTGGAGGACCAACATCATTTAAAAGAAGGGTAATATCGTCGGTTGTGACCTCGATAATAATATATGCCTGCCCAGTATGGTCTGTTCCAGGGCAAATAACTACAATAAGGAGAGAGTTAAGGAGTGTTTTTATCTGCAGATGGCAGTCTAGATGGGAATGCAGTTCGAAGGGCAGATGAACTTATTATCTTCTGCCCCATCATAATTTCCTGGCTGGAGGCGCAACACTGCGAGCCCAACTTTTATATGACGCAGTTCTTGAGTGGACATGGTTGTTTCAGGAAATATCTGCACAAATTTGGGCACAATAGATCTCCAACATGCCCAACTTGTGTTGACGAAGATGAGGACACTCAGCACGTTTTATTTTGCTGCCCGAGATTGAGGAGGCCTTGGGAGTTGAATATTACTCCCCGTCAGTTTCTAGAAGAGATTTTGGGTTCCGAAGTTAAATGAAACGATTGCAACCGCCATATATCTGTAGTTATGCAGGAACTACGAAGGCTGGAAAGACAGAGATAGAACGAGCGTACATAAGATGAATCGAAATCGCTAACCAGCCCTCCGCGAAGTAATACATAGCGGCAGTCCCGCGGATGGAGAGTGGTCGAAGGAAACAGGGGGTGGGATTAGTACGTAGGCACCAGTCATGGTGAATCGTGCATGCTTATGATGGAACACAAGTATCTTTTAAAGATTACCACCTCCGGTTCTATACAAAAAAAAAACATACTTACATATACATATATATATATATATATATATATATATATATATATATATATATATATATATATGTATATATATGTATATATATATATATATATATATATATATATATATATATATATTTTTTTTTTTTTTTTTATGGACGTAATGATAGCAACTATCAATAGTGGCCCCACGACAACTTCACTAGGACCACCCTGGGACAGCTTTGGCATTTCATCAGGGTGGGTAGTATTATTCCTACGTCCTCCTTAGTTCCTTGGTAAGGAGGTTCGGAACTGATGCGCATATTTAATCGTCAGTTGCTAACGAATCCTAAGACGTACTAACTCTCCTACGAATCTGTGCTAATCTGCGAAGTTCTATTAGAACAACCTGTACAAAACTACACACGCTGGTCCAATTCAATAAGGATTCCAGCATGGTCGGAATAATATTCTCTGGGCTGATCGTACGCCCCAAACCTTCCTCTAAATACGACCTCCAGTTGCTGAATCGTGAGCAGACAAAGACGACATGCTCAGCATCCTCAACCACATTCCCACCACAATGTGGACAGAACGGAGAGTCGTCGTGCTTAAAACGAAATAGATATGACTTACAGCAACCATGTCCAGACAAGAACTGTGTTAGGTAATAGTTCAGATCACCATGTTTCCTAGTCAGCCATAATCTGATGTCGGGTATTAATGTATAAGTCCATCTTCCCTTTTCAGTGGTTGACCACCGTTCTTGCCATTTTTGCATACATAAGTCAGAGTTATCCCTATTCATGATTTCTAAATCGATAGGGATCATACCCGCAATGACAAAAGCCGCCTCGTCCGACACTGTCCGAAATGCACTACATACTCTTAAAGCAGCTAGCCTATACACAGGGGATACCAGCCCAACATATGTGGAATATCTAAGTGAGTCTGACCATACCGGGTGTGCATATAGGATAATGCTCCTTACTACTCCAGCGAACAGTTTCCTCTGAAGATACTTTGGCCCTCTCGTGTTTGGCATGATCCGAGATAGCGCCAAACAGGTCCCTGATGCTTTGGATGCTATATATCGCAAGTGCTTCCGAAAAGATAGCCGTTTGTCAATCATCACACCCAGATATTTCAGAAATGCCTTTGATTCTATGGAACAGGTGCCAACATTGAGGTTAATAGTCTCCCTAGCCTTACGACTACTAATTAAAACCGCTTCAGTTTTATGATCAGCTAGAGGCAATCCCATTGCAGTGATCCAGGACTTTACTAATTGTACGCTGGCATTTGCAATGGTTTCTGCCTCCAGCAATTCCTTAGCTTCACACACTAGCGTTATATCATCTGCGAATCCCACAATCTGTACTCTCTCAGGTAACCTCAACCTTAGTACTCCATCATACATTACGTTCCACAACAATGGTCCAAGTATCGATCCTTGGGGAACACCACCACTAATCCTACGTTTTCTTATACCCGCATCTGTACTATAGATCAATTCCCTATACCGGAAATAATCCTGCACTATCCCTATCAGATATTCTGGGATGTCCAATCGAGTTAGAGCATCAACAATATGCACCCAGCTCGCTGTGTTGAACGCGTTCTTCACATCCAGCGTCACAACTACACAGTACTCCTTTGTGCCATTCCTCCAACTCCTGCCATAGATAGTCCGTGCAGCAGTTTCTACTACCACGTTTATAGCATCCACTGTTGTGCCTCGCCCTCCTGAAGCCAAATTGGTTGTCTGATAGACCATTTCTGTCATCAACGCAATTCTCAAGTCTTCGGCAGATCACACCCTCTAGCAACTTCCCACATGTATCTATCATACACAGTGGCCGATAAGATGAGGGATCATCTAGGGGTTTCTTGGCTTTTGGTATTAATACCAACTTCTGCCTCTTCCATCTTGTTGGAAAAATTCCCCTAGCTACGCATGTATTCACCATTCTTAAGAACTGCTCGGGACAAAGCCTGACGGCCTCCTTTAATACTATATTTGGAATGCAGTCGAGTCCAGGTGCCTTCTTGTCTCTAAACCTAGAGACAACGTCCTCAATCTCAGCTATTGTAACCGGGGGAAAATTTAATGTCCCAATTGGAGGGTTGTGCTCCCAAGGTGGTGCGCCCTGCTGGGGAAAGAGATGGTCTACAATTTCCTCCAGGATTGGCCCCTCACTCGGTTGCAACGGGGTCAGGCATTTAATTTTTTGGTGACCAGCTTATATGCGAGACCCCAAGGATTATCATCCACAGATATTAAGAAAACACTGCCGCTTGCTCCTACGAATTGCATCCTTTAGGGCCTTCCTCCTATTTCTATAATTCTCCTTGTACACGCCATTCTCTAACCTACCTTGAGTTCTTGTATACTGCCTTCTGGCACGTATACACTCCGCCCTCAAGCCGGCAATATCATCATTCCACCAATAAACCGGTGACCCCTTTACGGATCCTTTCCGCCTCACCAGAGATGCATCGCACGACCGCGTGATATGGTTTACCAATTGTTTTGCCATATCCTCAGCTGAACCATTTAATTCCATACCTTCCATACAGATTTCAAAAATATCCTTATCAAAGGTATTCACTTTCCATCCCGACAAACCTTGTGCACAAGGAGTCACATGCCGTATATCATCCTGTATACCCATAATAATGGCACTGTGATCGCTGTGAGTATAAACATCAGATACTCTCCAGTTCACGCGGTTTATAATGGTATCGCTGGCAAACGTAATATCAATAATTGAACCACCATTTCCTCCTCTAAATGTTTCCTCATCTCCAGAATTCAAGAGCACAACATTTAGCGCAGAAAGGGCCTCTAATAGCATCCTTCCCCTTGCATTCGTCAAGGGGCAGCCCCATTCAACAGCCCACGCGTTGAAATCCCCTGCTATTATAACAGGACTCCTGGCTGCAGCGTCCATCACTATGTTGTCTATTATAACACGAAAGTCATCAATAGAATACCTAGGAGGAACATAACAGCTGTACAAACATATGCCGGAAACAGTGGCCCGCGTGTACCCACATTGCGGTGATAACCTCTCCCTCAATATCAAAGAACCGATAGTCCATATAGCTGCTGTATCTGTATCATCAGTAACCCAATTTGCAGATACAATCTTCTTATATGGCTCGCTGAGTACAGCAACGTCTACCTTTAAATCTCGTACGGTTTGCCTAAGCAACTCCTGTGCTGCTTGGCAATGATTGAGATTTAGCTGTAATATGCGCATCCTGATTATTAAGTAGTGTTTAACCTCTAAGCTTTCGTAGCGCCCTCTTGTAGTACGGGCAAACTACGCATCCGGTGACATGGTCACCGACCCAGCCGATGCGTATCTTGGACATCTCTAGAAGACGTCTACCTAGAGGAGCATTGAGGCCAATCGTGGCAGTTTGTGTTCCCCCATACGCTCTCCTCAGTGATTTAATTGCAGTCAACTGCAGTACCTTAAAATCGTTGGATTTACTAACTATGGCGTCATAGATGTCCTCCTTGGAAGTCACCTCATCTATGTCCCTAATTTCAATCCTTACCTCTTGGGATAGTGCCCGTACTTCGGCAGTTCCACCCAGTACCGCTTCCACCTCCGACCTGAACACACCTATGTTCTGGTGAGCGGGTTTAGTGAGCTCCAGTAGCAGCTCACCCCTCCCAGTCTTCCGAATGCCCTTCACATTCTCCCCCAGATTACTCAGTTTAGGATCCTTGTTCACTTGCCTGAGAATTTCAGCATAGGAAGCGTTCCAACATGTTTTAATAACCAGGGCATCCGAACGTGATCCCTGCTTACTCCTAATCCTATTTCTATTCACTTCCCTGAGACGGACTTTTATCCACCCAGGTTCCTTAGTGCCTGGGTTCGGCAAAGCAGCACCATTCGCTGCCGCCGATCCCACACAGTTACCTTCACTACTCCTGATAGCATCTACTGCATCCTTCTTCTTCTTCTTAGCCCTATACCCCTTTGGCCCAAGAGTACTTTCATATCTCCTACGCTTCGGGGTCGCACCTGCAGGGACAGGGGGAGATGGTCTTACCATAACCCCTGTCTGCGTCTGCTTATTGCAGTGCACCTTGAGCTGACCAGTTCCACTGCTCAGCTCATCTGCCACCTGCATATACAATGCCTGTATTTCTCGAGACATCGATACTATATCCTTGTGGACATTCGATCTTGTCTTGAGAAAGTCTAATAGCTTTGCTATCCTCCCTCCTAGTTTTTCAACATTGCCTTTTGGTTCCTGACCACCACCATCTGTGGTGCCAAAACCTCCCCTATGCGGCGTGTTCACCGCTGTAGGGGGCGATCTCGCGATCACCGGCCTCTTCAGGAATGGATTCTCAATTTCGCCATTTCCAGAGCTTTCCGCTTTCGCTTCTAAATTATTTCTACTGTTCTTCATTCAATTGGGTCCAAACTCGCAGCCGCTGTCTCCGTTCGTTGTGCAGTCACGTTTAGATCCCATGGGTGTCTTTGCAAGCAGTGAGGTCCATGCGAGGGTTGACGAAGAGACCTTATGGATCAATCCGCCAGAGCCAGATCCGTGCTAACCGGGAATCAACATCCGGACCTACACCACCAACTTAATGATGACGAAATTCAAACGTACTTTGAGACTTGCCAAGTTTTAATAGGACGGATGCAGTTGTGGCATTAGCCTGAGAGCCATTTCTGTACAAATTCACTCATACATACTTAAGTCCCAGAATACCACATCTACCAGCCCAGGGTTCTACCATTTCAAATCGTTTTCCCAGGAATGCCATAATTAAGACCGTACTGGACTTGGTCTTAATGCCAGGGACTTCAAAGCCCCATCACAGTGTGCCAAATAAAGGGCCACACTGAATAACAGGTCTTCTTGGGGCATCTTTGTTCAAGCCCTATAACCCGTTATAATAACTCAGGGCCGCGGGGTCGTTACTCCCCGTTATCCGTACAAAATATCCTTATGGATTTTATATACGAATATCCTTGCGGATATATATATGTATATATATATATATATATATATATATATATATATATATATATGTATATATATATATATAAAGTTATAATAATAACACCAATAATATAATACATTAAATTATCCCTAGCAAATGATATAGTTAATACACACAATTAATTATGTAAATCTACATTTTTTACTAACTAAATGTCTATAACTCGGTGCTAATTTTTCTGTATCTCTTTTAAAATTTATTCTGTGTGATGCTGGTGTGTTTCTTATTTCTAACATTAATCTCCGTTTATAGTTATTTTCTGTGTTTAATATTGAAACATTTTCAAAATCTGGAAAATGATATGATTTAGAACAATGGGAAGATAAAGCTGTTTTTTGTGAATTTATATTCCTATATTTTTGATCTGATTAATGACCTTTCTGATAGTATGTTAAAGATTTAAATAATATTTGTTCTGTATTATTATTATTAGTATTTTCTGTTCTTCTATTTCTAGATTGTGATATTAATTTATTAATTATGTGATTAGGAAAATTGTTATTTTCTAATATATTTATAACCTTCTTCTTATTGCTATTTTGAAATTGTTTATCACTTATATTTAGAACCCTTTCTAAAAAATTTCTAGCTGTGTTTATAATAATATGTCTACTATGTTTTGAATAGTAGTTAATCATCCTTCCCGAAGCTGTAGGTTTTTGGAACCAATCTATTATTAATTCATTATCTTTCCTAATAACTAGAGTATCTAAATAAGAAAGGTTTAAGTCATTTTCCTTCCCAACTGTAAATTTAATGTTGGAATTAAATTGATTTAATGTTAATAACATATTATCTATCTCAGATGAATGAAGGATGTAAAATAAATCATCTGCACATTTTGTCACTATTTTAGGTTTTATATTAAGTTTTTGAACTAATATGTCTAATAATTCCTCCATTACTATATCTGCTATTATTGGAGATGCTGGTGATCCCATAGGAAGACCCCTTTGTTGTATATATATTTTGCTATTATATTGAAAATACCTATTATCTTCTATACAAAACTTTAAACTACCCAAAAATAAAAATTTTTCTTATCATTTCCCATTTGTTTTCAATTGTATTAATTGCAAAATCAATAGGTACACTTAGGAATAGGGAAACTACATCAAAAGAAATTAAACTTTCATTATCAGATATCTATTGGTTCCTAATTTTATTCACAAATTCTATTGAATTTCTTACATTATATTTAGAATCCTTAGTAATATTTTTTTAAATATTTGTAATATATCTGCATAATTCATATGAGGGTGAATTTATAAAAGAACATATATGTAGGTCTTAATGGAAAATTGTCTTTATGAATTTTTGGTAACCCATTTATACAAGGAGCATATATACGAGATGTTAACAAGCTGTTAACGAAATATCGAATAAAAATTAGAAGAAATAATATATAAATGAAATTTATTTGTTGGTGAAATAAATAACCAATGAAATGCATATAGACATTGCTTAACCACCAACAAATAAATTTCATTTATATATGATAGTATTGTGACAACAATGTGTCAAATATAAAAATTTCATAAGAAATAATATATTATAAAAAACGACCACAAGCTTGATTAATATTACAATATATACATATATATATGTGTATATATATATATATATATATATATATATATATATATATATGTATATATATATTTATATGTATATATATATATATATATATATATATATATATATATATGTATATATATATATATATATATATATATATATATATATATATATATGACGAGCAAAAGGCGTTCACTTGTTTTTGCACGCATGAAATCTTTTATTTACCATTTTTTCTTTATATTTTATTACTTGCTTGTTTTTTATTATTTACTTTTAAACAGAATGAACTGTTATGAATTGTTATTATATTATATTTCTTGTCCTTACTTACTAAGTAAAACACACAAATTATATATATATATATATATATATATATATATTTATATATATATATATATATATATATATATATATATATATATATATATATATATATATATATATATATATATATATATTTATATATATATATATATATATATATATATATATGTATATATTTTTTTTTATGGACGTAATGATAGCAACTATCAATACTGGCCCCACGACAACTTCACTAGGACCACCCTGGGACAGCTTTGGCATTTCATCAGGGTGGGTAGTATTATCAGTATTATTCCTACGTCCTCCTTAGTTCCTTGGTAAGGAGGTTCGGAACTGATGCGCATATATAATCGTCAGTTGCTAACGAATCCTAAGACGTACTAACTCTCCTACGAATCTGTGCTAATCTGCGAAGTTCTATTAGAACAAGCTGTACAAAACTACACACGCTGGTCCAATTCAATAAGGATTCCAGCATGGTCGGAATAATATTCTCCGGGCTGATCGTACGCCCCAAACCTTCCTCTAAATACGACCTCCAGTTGCTGAATCGTGAGCAGACAAAGACGACATGCTCAGCATCCTCAACCACATTCCCACCACAATATGGACAGAACGGAGAGTCGTCGTGCTTAAAAAGAAATAGATATGACTTAAAGCAACCATGTCCAGACAAAAACTGTGTTAGGTAATAGTTCAGATCACCATGTTTCCCAGTCAGCCATAATCTGATGTCGGGTATTAATGTATAAGTCCATCTTCCCTTTTCAGTGGTTGACCACCGTTCTTGCCATTTTTGCATACATAAGTCAGAGTTATCCTTATTCATGATTTCTAAATCGATAGGGATCATACCCGCAATGATAAAAGCCGCCTCGCCCGACACTGTCCGAAATGCACTACATACTCTTAAAGCAGCTAGCCTATACACAGGGGATACCAGCCCCACATATGTGGGATATCTAAGTGAGTCTGACCATACCGGGTGTGCATATAGGATAATGCTCCTTACTACTCCAGCGAGCAGTTTCCTCTGAAGATACTTTGGCCCTCTCGTGTTTGGCATGATCCGAGATAGCGCCAAACAGGTCCCTGATGCTTTGGATGCTATATATCGCAAGTGCTCGCGAAAAGATAGCCGTGTGTCAATCATCACACCCAGATATTTCAGAAATGCCTTTGATTCTATGGAACAGGTGCCAACATTGAGGGTAATAGTCTCCCTAGCCTTACGACTACTAATTGAAACCGCTTCGGTTTTATGATCAGCTAGAGTCAATCCCATTGCAGTGATCCAGGACTTTACTAATTGTACGCTGGCATTTGCAATGGTTTCTGCCTCCTGCAATTCCTTAGCTTCACACACCAGCGCTATATCGTCTGCGAATCCCACAATCTGTACTCTCTCAGGTAACCTCAACCTTAGTACTCCATCATACATTACGTTCCACAACAATGGTCCAAGTATCGATCCTTGGGGAACACCACCACTAATCCTACGTTTCCTTATACCCGCATCTGTACTATAGATCAATTCCCTACACCGGAAATAAACCTGCACTATCCCTATCAGATATTCTGGGATGTCCAATCGAGTTAGAGCATCAACAATATGCACCCAGCTCGCTGTGTTGAACGCGTTCTTCACATCCAGCGTCACAACTACACAGTACTCCTTTGTGCCATTCCTCCAACTCCTGCCATAGATAGTCCGTACAGCAGTTTCTACTACCACGTTTATAGCATCCACTGTTGACCTCGCCCTCCTGAAGCCAAATTGGTTGTCTGATAGACCATTTCTGTCATCAACGCAATTCCCAAGTCTTCGGCAGATCACACCCTCTAGCAACTTCCCACATATATATATGTATATATATATATATATATATATATATATATATATATATATATACATATGTATATTGTTTATATTGATAGTATTTACATACGTACATGCACAACGTCGCCTGCTTTGCACAAGCGATCATACATACGCACAACGTAGGTAACGATCACGATCTACCGAACGAAAAACTTGTTGGCACTATCCATTTGTTCACGCATAACAATGCTGAGGCATTCCATTTGTTATGTCTCGCTTTTCATACATCAATCGCTTACAGTTGGCATGAACATATGTAAGTACATAGTGATGTCTGTATATGAAAAATAATATCAAGTAGATGCTAAGCAGAAATTGTAAGGTACGCATACATACATACCCACTCTTATGTATGTAAGCGGTACCGGCCTATATAAGGCGCAGCAATGATGAACAGAGTTCTTAGTTTTTGGACAGCCGGCGTGGAGGTAAGTTGTTTGGTCTTGATATTAATTCTTAATTATTTCGGTTAGTTTTAGTGTCCGAAGGCGATTACAGAATTTGTCTACTAAGAGACAGTATTGTTAACCTGTGGGCATATTCTGGTAATCCACTAAAGCTATAGTGTGTAGGGGTAAATGACAACCTAAGCGACAGTACTGTTAACTTGGTGGGACATTTGCTTTTCCCACCGCGTCTTGCCATATCTCGCGTGCGCCTTGGTCACATTGACCACATATAGTAATTATTTCGGGTAGTTTTTGTGTCCAAAGGCTGTAACGGAATTTGTCTACTAAGCGACAGTACTGTTAACCTGTAGGCATATTCTTGTAGTCCACTAGTGTGATAGGGTTGAACGACAACCTAAGCGACAGTACTGTTAACCTGGTTGCGCGTTGGCTTTTCCCACAGCGTTTTTATCTTACTTTCGTCTAGGTCACTTTGACCACATACAGTTGCTATTGAAATTGCCTCTTTATCCTATTATTGACCTCGTCGCCAAGAACCAGCCTCTGAGGCATCATTTTTACTATTGCTCAATAAACGCTTATACTCGAATCTTGGTGTTTCACTTGGCCATCGAGACTTCTCCCTGGAATCAATAAATTTATGTAACTGAACCTGGACGCCGCTGAGCTCTACCCCAGCAACCAGCGGAAACGTGTCGTTACATTGGCGCCCGAGCAGGGATTTCTGTGTCAAAAAAAGAACACCTTATACATAGTTACCAAGCGGAGAAATAGTGAAATTTTTTTTTCTTTGCCGCGTGCAATTGCGAAGCGCAAGGAGAAAACGCGAAAGGGGGGAAAGTAATACCCAAATTCGAAACAGCCCACCACTTTGTTGGCTCGAAACAGAACTATCAGACTGCTAGTAAGAAAAATGATGAAGACATCGTGGATCTATGCCCTTAAGAAGGACGGGCTGGTGACTTATTAGGCTCAGTTCAGTCAAAACTCCACGGGAAGCGTGGAGGAACTGAGAAAGAGGTTCAGCCAGTTTATCACCGCCGACCACGAGGCTAACACGTAGGACAGACTGTTAGCTCTACAGAATCAACACGAGGCTGCTGCGAGTCCATCCCCTAACCTCAGCGTACCTGCCCCAGGCTGGCCGGCAGCCTGACGCAAAAGCCACCACTCCGAGCTGACACCGGGGTAGAGGCCGCAACCCCCGATCGAATTAGGGTAGTGGAATTCATTCGGAAATGCTGTTTAAAATACGATGGCGGCAAGGACCCTATCGGTTTCGTGGAACGTGTAGAAGAATTGGCGGAAATGTACGGGATTGATCTAACCCAAGTGCTACGTGTTTTGGGTGAGTGTTTCAGAGACAAAGCATTAATATGGTATCGAAACAACAACAAATACTGGCGGCAGTGGCAGCAATTTAGAATGGACTTTCTAAAATTTTTTCTCTCTCCACGCTACTTTGAGAAGCTGGAGGATGACGTCCGTAAACGCACACAGCGTGCACAGGAACCCTTTGAGGCCCTACCTCATCTAAACCGGGTAGAGGAAAGCACCATCGATTGATGGCAGAGACGTCTACCTCTCGAAAACGTGCCCGTCGGAAACCGAGATAATCAGCCACAGGCAATCTGCATTCAAATCAGACGCAGCTTACATGGGAGGAGAATAAGGTAAACGCTATGATCCTCCTTGAAAATCAACTGACTGCAGCGACGTTGAACGCAGGCGCTACCAGGAGTTTCATGCACCTACAGCTAATCAAGAAATGCTTCCGGCAGCCAGAATACATTCCTTCAAAAATCGATGTATTCTTGGCAGATGGATCCAAGGTGGTCATATCACGATCCCTGAGAATAGCAGAGACCTTGGGTAAGAAGACAGCCACGTGTGAGTTCTTGCTGATGGAAAACACCACCGAGGACATTATATTGGGGCTTGATTTTCTCCAAATTTTCAAAACCAGTATCCAGTGCGCGGGGTTGATTTCGCATAGCCGCCAGGTGAAGGCGACATGCTCCGATAATGACGATGGTCATCGGAGTCAGAAAATAGCGCAGTTTCTAGAAGAAGAGCTAACGAAATTTGCCGACATCAAAGGGCTGTCCAACATTGCCCGCCATAAAATTGTGATGAAGGACGAGCGACCCATCAAAATAAGGTATGCACCTCGAAACCCTGCCATGCAGGCCATCATCGGTCAGGAGGTCGACAAATTAATGCAAAAGGGGTGCATAGAACCCTCGCGCACCCCATACAGCTTCCCCATTACATTGGTAAAAAAGAAAAATGGAACCTGGCGCTTGGACTTTCGCCAGCTGAATGCGAGGTCAACCCCAGATGCGAACCCGTTGCCACGAATCGACACCATTCTCGACAGGCTGAAGAACGTCAAGTTTATAAGCAGCTTGGATTTGAAAGACGCGTACTGGCAGATGCCGATGGAGGACACCAGCAAACAATATACTGCGTTCGCAGTGGCTGGGCGCGGCCTCTACCAATGGCAGGTCATGCCCTTCGGGTTGCATTCAGCCCCAGCTACTTTCCATCGCGTTTTAAAGGAAGTCTTTCACCGCTTACGCTAAGTCAAGCTGCGTATAAATCCTGAGAAGTGTGAGTTCTTTGCGGCAGAAACCAAATACCTCGGACACGTCGTCACCCAAGAAGGTATTAAGACAGATCCCGATAAGATTGCGGCTATTACCGACATGCAGCCCCCCGGCAATGTTAAAGAAGTGCGCCGATTCTTAGGTGTCACGTCGTGGTATCGATGTTTTGTACCAGAATTCGCCATGCTCACCATGCTGTTGGAGAAAGGACGGCATTGGAAGTGGGGAAACGAACAACAGGCATTCCAGACGCTCAAGGAAAAGCTGACTCAGTCACCGATCATCGCCTGCCCGGATTTTACACTGCCTTTCAAGCTCCAAACGGATGCCAGCGATTATGGTCTTGGGGCAGTTCTGACGCAATAAAAGGGGGATCAAGAACACGTGATAGCGTACGCAAGCCGGCATCTCAACCAGGCCGAGAAGAACTATTCCGCTACAGAAAAGGAGTGCCCCGCCATAGTTTGGGGTATACGGAAGATGTGGCCGTACTTGGAGGGGCATGTATTTGAAGTTGTTACCGACCACATGTCATTCAAATGGCTAAATGGAATCGACAACACCACAGGCCGACTGGACAGATGGGCGTTGGAGCTCTAACAATACACCTTCACCGTTACATATCGCAACGGTAAGAATAACGCGGTCGCTGGTGCCCTGTCTTGACAACCAATGGCTGTGGCTCAACGTGCGCAAGTCAGTGCAGCCACATCATGTCCATGGCTAGAACAGCTGAAAGCGAAAGTGAGGGAGGAGCCCGAAAAATTCGCCGACTACGCCATCGTCAACAATGAACTTTATTGGCACTTTCCCTGAGAGGCTAATGATGAGGACAACACTCCATGGAAACTCTGCGTTGCCACCCCATTGTGCAACCAGATCCTCCAAGAAACACATGATCAACCTACTGGTGTTCACCTAGCCATCCGGAAGACGGTGCAGCGAGTCACCAACCGATACTATTGGCTCAAAATGGTCCGAGACGTTACCCGATATTTGCAACGCTGCAACACGCGTTAGCGACTCAAGGTTGAACAGAGAAAGCCAGTCGGTCAGATGCTGACGCGAATCACCGACGAACCCTGGGCTATGGTGTGCGCCGATTACGTATGCTTATTGCCCAGAACACGCCACAGTAATACAGTACTTCTGGTGCTATTTTATAATTTCTCCAAATGGTGCGAGCTGGTACCTGCACGCAGAGCCACGGCCGAAGGGGTGGTGAAGGCCGTCCGCGAACGCATCGTTGCACGGCCGCCAGTTTGCGTCATCAGTGGTCAGCAAATACCTCGCCGGATTAGGGGTCAAGCACCAATTTACCGCACCGTACGCACCACAAGAGAATCCGACAGAAAGAGCAAACCGTACCATTAAGCAGATCATGGCCAAATACTCTGGCACCAATCACAATCGAAGGGACGAATTCCTGCCGGAGATAATGCTTGCCATAAATACTGCCACATCGGAATCTACAGGCTACTCACCCGCCTATCTAACCCAAGGTAGGGAACCTAGACTACTCAATACCGTCTACGATAGTGTAACTGTCGGTAGTGGAGCAAAGATTTTGACTCCGGATGATAGGGCTAAGAAGTTAAAGGATGTGTTCACCATTGTGCGGTCGAATCTAGACAAAGCATCCCAGAAACAAGAACGCCACTACAATTTACGACGCTGGCACTGGCAACCACATGTGAGCAAGTGCTTGTTCGGCAACACCCACTTTCACGAGCCATTGATAACTTCACGGCCAAGTTAGCACCAAAATATGGGGGACCTTTCGTTGTCAAAAGATTCGTGTCACCGGTTATTGCGGAAGTATCCGATCGAATCACCAACAAATCACGCAATGCACACCTGAGCGACTTAAAGCCGTATGTCACCAATCAAAAAATCTAGTTATCTTTCCCTCTCTCCTTATAGGAATTCAACAACATCAAAGCTAAACAGTCAATAATAAATCAACCACCTCAAAGTCAACAGCAAGCGCTGAAGCAGTACACACCACATAAGGCTACCAGTATAAAACCGCGACCAAATGAACCAGCAGAAAAAGTTTGAGGAGTCACGGCGGAAGTTTCGAAAAACTATAGAACAGAAGCAGGCGAAAATTAAACAAGTAAAAGTGCTATATTCGGCTGTGCCGAATCTTAAATATCCTTCACAGATCTTACCTTCTTTTCGCTTAAATTTTTCGGCTGGGAAGCTAAATGTTTGGGTTTTCTTATTTTTAATACCTCTAAACGTCTTTCAAAAATATTATATATGTTTAACTTACAAATAAAAAGAAAAAATCCGTTTCATGTACCTCAAAAAGTTCTTATTGTCCCACCGTAGAATAGTCTTTTAGATTTTTTTGGTTTTTAAAACCAATTTATTTCTTCCTGATATATAAAGTAGGTATAATTCATCATAAAAATCAAAAATAGCAAGTTATATGAGTAGTATGTTTATGGCGGTTCTGTATCACTTTTTCCATACAAAATTTGGCTCATGCCTACGCTACAGCCGGCATTGTTCGTTTGAGTGATAGGTTTGTAACATATAGGGTGTTAATATGTGATGTGTGTGTGTGTTGATAGACGATGTAGGGTGTTAATATGTGATGTGTGTGTGTGACATTGACAGGTGTCGGGTCCACATGCATTGTTTTCGTTTGACCAAATACAATCCTCAAAATGTTCACCATGTTTATGTTTTATGGTTTTTAAGTTGTATGCATACTCCAGTTGTGAATGTATATGTACAGTTTTATCTTCATCAGAAATTATATGAGCGCATGATTTTAAAAAATCTAATATTTCTTTGAGCATCTTGGTTGTGAATTACTTTATACTCATGTGAATTGTTTGTGTGTAATCTTTTATATTGATGGTTCTTATATTTATAAGATTGGAGTAACGTTCAGGGAGATATTGCGTTTCAAAATTATGTTTATGGTTTCTTTCGTCATCACGATTGTATTGAAAATAGTAAATGTTTAATGTATGATATTTATAGTTACTGTAATAACCACAGCGAACTCTGATCTCATAGTAGTCATATTTTAGATTGAAATGTCGATAGAAAACTTTAGAGCTTTCAATGATACCGCCAATGTTAGTTTCTTTTTGAATTAATTCTTTTCTAAATGCTTCAATTAGATCATCTATAGTAAAATATTTTTCATTATCACTGCTTCGTGACTGTCGCGTGTAAGGGTCAGCTGTTGTTGTTGTTGTGGAATTGTTTTCTGATGTAGAAGGACCTAGTTGAACTGATAAATGTATTTCTACATTCAATGTTTGATTTGGGAGCTTAAATTTGAAATTAAGATATCTGTTTGTTTCACCATCTAATGAAATAGTACTATTATGAATTTGATGTTGCTGTTGTTGTTGTTGTTCTTGTTGTCTTTGATATTAGGTGTGTTCAATTACTTTACTAGTAAAAATTAGCAACGAGAGAGTAACAAGAAATTTTCCACAATTACTCTCAAAAATTTGAAAAAGTAAATGAACACTTTACTAGCTAAAATTTGCAAGTTAAAGTAGTGTTGTAATGTATAGGTATATATGAGTACTTAATAACTACCCCTATATTTGTATGTTGAAATACTTTACAAAGTAAATTTGCAAAGTATTTGGTGCACAGATTCCGACTCAGACCATATGCCGGCGATGTTATTAACCCGTATTTTCTTCCGTTACTGTGACTGACTGTACACGACCTATGCCTTCACATAGGAAGTAGCAACGTAGTTAACCACGGAATATTCCTCAGAAGAACTGTAAAACTATACAGTTATCTGAGGTGTTGAAATTAACTAGTGCGAGTGAGACGCAAAACTCTCGAAAGAGAGTAAACAATCAGTGGTCTGGCTGCACTTAAAAAATAATTGCCAACGAGGCTTGATGTTAACTGACTCAGAGCTGCTTTGCGACTGCCCCTATATATTTTGGACAAATTATACATATATACATATTATAAAAATAATGTGATTATGAACATTTATATTCAGCATTGTCGTGACTGTCGTTTTTTTTATCTTGGACCAGCACTCAGGGGATGACCCCTATATGTGCAATGCATTGTGTGGCCCTTTACTATAAGACGGGTTTTCGTTGAACAAAACTATTAATATATTGCGTATGTAACAAGTATAATAGTATAATGTTTATTTCTGAAAGTAAGTATAATTAATTTAACAATTAAACCACTTTTAACCACTTACAGCAGTTTTGCACCCGTCTTGATCAGAAGTAATTAATGTATGCTCATAGGCTTGCACGCTCTTGAAAATATAAGTAATATTCAAGTGTGTGTACCTAACACAAAAGGGAATGCAAAAAGGCGGTAGGGATTTTGACAGAACAAATCACTCGTTAAGAGTTGACAACTACAGAATATTATACGTATAACGAACAAGTGCGACTAACACTTTACGGGCCGTTTTGGGACACTCCCGCCTCCGTGGAGCGTTCAGCTTCACCATCTTCCACATCCAGAACGGCTAACTTTGACACCGGCCGCTGCAGCTGACCTGAAGAAGTTTTCACTGCAGCTCTCCGTGCGACTCCGTCTGAGCCAGTATAAACACAAGTGACCAAACCTCTCCGCCATTGACCTCTCGGGACGTTAGAGTCGCATATAAATACCACATCTCCCGCCTTTATCGGCGCAGTACGCTCGCACCATTTTACTCTTCTAGTCAATGTAGGTAGATACTCGTTAATCCACCTCTTCCAGAAACGATCACGCAAGCATCTCGAGACGCGCCACTGCTTTTTTTGTGTACGGGGGTTTGTATCGGGCGACCCCGAAGACGGTGTACTAGAGAGATTCCTCCTACCTATTAGAAAGTGGTTGGGTGTAAGCGGCTCCTCCTCATGGGGATTTATCGGCAAATGAGTCAGTGGCCGGGAATTGACGATGTTTTCCGCTTCGATTAGCAGCGATCGTAGCACGTGTTCCTTGGGCGACACCTCTTTCAGTGTATGCCGCAGCACTCTCTTCACGCATTGAACCATTCTTTCCCAAGCACCACCTTCGGATGGGTTAGCAGGGCAGTTAAAAATCCATTGGATCCCTTTCATCGACATTTCACTTTGAACCTTTTCGGTATCGAAGACGTCGCTGAATCTCTTGGCCTCTTCGTTTGCGCCAATAAAGTTCTTTCCGTTGTCGGAACGGATTCTGGCCGGTACCCCTCTACGATTCATAAAATTCCTAATAGCAAGTATACACGCGTCCGTCGATAAGTCGTAGGCTAGTTCCAGATGGATTGCACGGATCGTAAGGCACGTAAAGAGGGTCACCCACCTTTTCTCTGTTCTTCTTCCTATCGAAACGTTGATTGGTCCGAAATAATCCAACCCGGTATACTTAAAGGGCTCGATATTGGGCTCTAAGCGATCAAACGGTAACGGTCCCATAATAGGTACTCGGGGGCTGGCGTGTCTTATCTTACACTGGCGGCAATCTGTTACTACCTTTTTCAGTAGACTTCTCAGTTGAGGTATCCAGAACCTCTTACGTACTTCACAAATCGTGGTCTCATGATTCTGATGTTTCATCTGGCAATGGTGGTGCATGACTACAAGATATGAGAAATGGTGCGCCTTTGGCAATATTATTGGTCGTCGCGAGCTATAGGGCAAGTAGCTGGCTGCATCTATTCTTCCATATACTCTCAAAATCCCATAGTCATCCATATAAGGGGCTAAGTTAAATAAAGGACTGCTTTTAGAGATTTTTTGTTTATTTTTCATGCATTTGATCTCTTCTGAAAAGGCATCTTTTTGAGCTAGCAGACACAGTATCCTTTCCGCAACTTCTACCTCACCGTAGGTCAACCCATATTCTTGTTGATCGTCGTACTCTTTCCGACAGCGTCTTATATACCTCAACACCCACGCAGTGACTCTTCCGATGCGATGAAGGGACGAGTATCTATTGAAATCAATTACGTTGTTATTGCCGACCAGCAAGGAAACACTTCGCGATATTTCTTCTTCATCCGTTTCATTTGAAATTTCAGTAATATTCGTTACCCATTCTTCTTCAGGTAGTTTTATAAACGCAGGTCCGTTCAACCACCGAGAGGGAGGAGAGAAATCAATCTTGCTGGATGCTCTCGTAGCTTCATCAGCCACATTATCTCCTGTTGGTACCCATTTCCAATTTTCAACATCTGTGGAGGCAAGTATTTCAGCGGTGCGCGACGTATGGTTTATATTTCCTGTGGCTGCTAGCGATCCACTTTAGCACAGTTTTAGAGTCACTCCACATGATACATATATCTGGAACGAGGCTATGTTCACTCAAAATATTGTTACAAAGTTTAAAAATAGATTCAAATATAACGACAATGTGGATATATGTACTTGGCAGCACTGCCAAATCATCCCAAGTTGTCACAATGTTACAACCCTGGTAAACACAAAGCAGATAATATTTGAATTAACGGAAGTGGAATATTCCGGATACATCTTCCAGAATATACAAGATCATTTGAGGCTGTGCAATAATAAGTGTAAATAACAACAACGAAAAACCTAGCAACATCAATGCTAAGAGATGATGCTGTTATTCTTAATGATCTTGTACGCAAGTATTCGCTGCTAACAAAAGCTAAACATGTACACCAATATATACAGCAACATACACACAAATATGCACATAAACATACCCACATAGTACAAGAAGAAATAAAACTACGCAACACACAGAACACTCATACATACAACCGCACATAGTTACAATAAACAAAACACACAAGACAGCATTGTCATATAAACAAACACACGTATATAGCTACATGTTAAGTAAAGCACAACCAACAACAACCATGACCAGATGCTTCGCGAAGTTACCAGACGATGTCATTTTGCTATATAAAGTCGCTGCCAGTAATCAGCGGGTTCAGTGTGATTTTAAATCTAGACGTGTTTACATCGCTAAGTGTTTAGTAGTACAAATACTCGTGTTAATAAAGTAGTAAATAAAGTGTTGCCGCATTATATTTCTAAAGTTAATTGTCTGTGTTTTTAATTTGATGCAATTAAACGAATCCTTGAAGCGTTTTCACGAAAAGGTCTAAAAACGTAACAATTGGTGTCAGAAGTGGGATTGCAAAAATAATTAAAAGGACATTGCAATTTAAGGAAAAAAAGGACATTAAAAAATAATTATGAAATTTGATGAGCTAAAAGTTGAACAGCTAAAAAAGGAGCTTAGTAAGCGGGAATCGCCAACAGCAGGTAATAAGACTGAACTGCAGAAGAGGCTGATAGATGAGTTTAAGAATCGCTGCATGGACATCGGGACATACGAGTTTGAGGACAAAGACGATGTAGAGGTATGTCCTCCTGCTACGAGCAGCAGCATGGACATAAATTCAATGTTCGCTGCTATGATGATTCAGATAAAAGGAATCAATGATGCACAAACTGCATCAAAAATCAGCAGTGACAAACTTGTAGCCGAAATAGCTGAAATAAAACAGAACTCAGGAATCAGCAGTGAAAAGCTTGTAGTCGAAATAACTGCAATTAAACAGAACTCAGATATCAGCACTGAGAAGCTTGTAGCCGAAATACTGGGAGTGGAAACAAAACTGTTGGAGTCAAATAGAGCCACGAACGAGACTCTGGTAGAGGTTTCTGAGGCCATTAATAGGAGGGTGGATTCTATTGAGAATAAATTCTCAGAGCGGGCAGATGGAGTCCAACATCTAGAAAGCGGTGGCTTGGAACAGCATGCAAAAGAGTTGGAAGAAAAATTGCATGCTCTAGAAGACAAAGTGCATAACCTTGATTGTAGTGGCGGGCCAGGACGAGCAGTTGCGGAGGTTTCTGCACGAATAAAAGCGCCATACTTTGACGGCAGCGTACCATTGGGCATCTTTAGATTCCAGTTCGAGACGGTTGCTAGCAGAAATGGATGGGATGCTGAAGAAAAGGCCATAGAGTTGATTTTGTCCTTAAAGGGTACAGCCGCAGAGGTACTTGAGACCGTGCCAGTAAGCAGCAGAAGCAACCATAATGAAATAATGGCAGCATTGCAGCGCAAGTGTGGTGGTGAGCACAAGCGCGATTTATACAGAATGGAATTGCGATGCAGAGTTCAAAAGCCTAACGAGTCTCTACAAGATTTCGCAATGGAAATCGAGCGTTTAGTGCAGCTCACATATCCAGGCGAGAGTCACCCGTTTCTGGACCACTTTAAAACTGAGGCGTTCGTTAATGGCATTCGCGACTCTGATGTTAAACTAGCTGTGTGCGCAACGCAGAAATCCACTTTCGCTGAGACTGTTTCATTTGCGCTGGCTCAAGAGACTGCAAGGATGGTTTTCAAACCGCGGATATGCAAGGTGCGGAATGTGGAGGTTTGTCTGAGGAGGATAACAGCCTAGTTGCTAGTGTTAAGGAAGCAATGCGACAATTGTTGGCGGAAAGTGCTATCAAAGAAAAGCCTAAGTGCTTTAACTGCGGAAAAATCGGTCATTTTCAGCGCAGCTGCAAAGCACCAAGGAAAAGAGGTAGATCTGTTTCGCCACCAAGAAACAGCAAACGGGTGAACCAAACAACATCACAAGAGTCCCCGTTAGACTAAAACGAGCTAGCGCTAAGGGGCAAGAGCTAGCTCCCACAAACGAGGGCCCCACAATCTCCATATCAGTGATGCAGCAGAAAAATAGCAACCTTACTGCGTCTGGACACATCAACAGGGAAAAACACATACTTACCATAGACACAAGGGCGTCGCAGTCAATAATAAGGCCCGATATAGTAAAGGGGAAATGCGATCGTTTAAGCAATATACGGCTACGTACAGCTACTGGAGAGCCTGCCACTGTCTATGGTAAGATTGAATTGAAGGTGACTATAGCCAACATCAACGTGAGGCATGTGTTTATTGTTGCCGATATTGTCGATGAGGTAATTATTGGAGCCGATTTTATGATTAACCATGGCATTAATCTACACATGGGGCAACAGCTGATGATTTGGCGTAATGTGGAAATACCCCTTGATGTTGGGTATGACAGCAAGCCGCAAGTAAGAAAAGTATTTGCTATTGAGAGTCAGACGTTACCGCCGCAGTCTGAAACAGTTATATGGGCGCGTATGAAGGGAGATTGTGAGGACAATTGGTTGTGGGTTGTAGAACCAGCAGATTTAAAGAGAGAGCTTATAACAGCAAAAGCTCTAGTAAAAACTAGTAAAGGAGGAATAGTCCCTATAAGAGTACTTAACTTGACAGACCATGAAAAAGTCATCAAAGAAAATTGCGATATTGGCCAGTGTACTCCAGCAGACGCAATAATAAACTGCGAGAGGAAGATAGAGCCTACCAATTTTTCCGCCAAAGAACGTGAACAATTTGAGGAATACGTAGGAAAATGGGTAGCAGGACTATCAGCGACAGACAGAAATAAAGCCAAACAGCTGCTAAAAAGGCATGCCAGTATCTTCGCCATGGAAAACCAAAGCCAGGATAGAACTGCATTGGTTAAACATGAAATCAACACAGGCGAAGGTAGGCCGAATAAACAGCCACCCAGAAGTGTACCCCTAGCAAAGCGAGATGAAGTCAAAGAGCTTGTAAGAGAAATGGAGCGTGAAGGCGTAATTGAGCCATCTTCTGCTCCTTGGAGTTCGCCAGTAGTCTTAGTTAAAAAGAAAGATGGCAGTACTAGATTCTGCGTAGACTACAGGAAGCTCAATGACATAACCAAGAAGGACAGTTATCCGCTCCCCAGAATCGATGACACTTTGGACACGCTAGCTGGTACGAGATGGTTCTCTACGCTAGACTTGCGAAGCGGATATTGGCAAGTGGATTATTAATTAATTTATTTGTTTTTAAGGCCCCAACACTATAAAGGTTATATAGGCCAAAAAGTTTTAATTACATAAGATTAAATTTTTTTTTTTGTTTTTTTTTTTTATTAGTACTAGGAAAAAATACTAAAGTTTAGATTCAAATCGAGTCGTATAAATTAATCTCTATCATAAATTTTTTAACATTTTTAAATTCCTTTTCATTTTTAAGTATTTCTATATTATGTATTTTGTGTTTCGCTCGTTTTGGTTGTAAAAGATTGCATTCATTAATTATATGAAAGACTTTTAGTTCACTACCACAAGTGCAAAGTGGAGGTTGAGTTTTCTCAATTTTGTGTTTGTGGGAGAATAAACAATGACCAATTTTCAGTCGATTTAATTTAACAAACTCTGATCTTGGTAGGGTTGTTCTATTAAATTTAACTTCAATGCTTTTTTGTATTACGTATAATTTAGATAAGTTGTTATTGTTCCACGATTCGTTCCATAGGTCAGATACGTATTTTCGAATCCATTGTTTATAGTCCGAATACTGATATTTGTAATCTGCTGACACCGGTTGTTCCAAAGCATTTTTTGCGAAAAAATCTGCTTTTTCATTACCTGATATATTCAAGTGGCTGGGCACCCATAATAAACTAATTTTATTCTTTGGAAATTTTGTAAGAGTTTCTCTTATATGATTTACGATTATATTTGTACTAAACGGATTTTGTAGTCTCTGTAAAGCGCTTCTACTGTCAGATATTATAAGAATTCTTTTGTCATAACTTGTAATATTCTCAGTACAAGTTCTAATAGCGAGTAATTCGGAGGTGTAAATGGAGGAATAATTCAGAATACGGTTTGAGATGATTATGGAATTGCTATAAATTGCAAATCCAGCTTTTTCGTTCATAACAGAGCCATCAGTGAAAAGGTAATGATGATTGGAATATGATGTATTAATTAACTCCAAAAACTTCTGTTGTATCTCCGGGGATGACATATTACGCTTGTTACTGGTTGCAAGGGAAAAATCTACGTTAATTTCGGAAAAACACCACGGTGCAGTGTCAAGTAATTTTTTATTCTCTATTGTGTTTGTATCTATGGTATATCTTGAGGTAATCTGGGACATTTCTAATGCAGCTTTAACGTAAAACGGGTGGTATCTTGGTTGTTTTTGCTTAAGAAGTTCTATTTTCGATTTGTTAGTTATCATTGAGTATAAAGGATGATTTTGCATTGAAAGGATTTTTAGTGTGTAATTAAGTAAATATCTTAATCTTCTAAGGTGTAAAGGGGGAGACGACGATACAACTTGAAGACTACATGCAGGACTAGTTCTAAAGGCACCAATGGAAAGTCTTATTCCTGTGTTTTGAATGGATTCCAAACTACTTATGTCTGTTTTGCTGGCAGATAGGTATATAACTGACGCATAATCAATGGTAGGAAGAACGATTGTGTGTAAAATTTTTAGAAGCGATTGTGGATCTGAACCAAATTGATAGTGCCTTAATATTTTAATAATGTTCAATTTTGAATTTGCCTTAGCTTTAATTTTCTTAATATGGGGTTTGAATGTTAGTTTTCTATCAAATGTAACACCCAAGAAATTGTGTTCTTCTACAAATTGAATATCTTTGCCACATAGTTTTATGGAGCTACTACTGTTGGCAGATATTAAGCGTCTAGAAAATTTAATTGCCACTGTTTTATCTTCGTTAAATTGAAATCCGCTTTTTTCATTCCATTTTTCTATCCTATTAATAGTCAACTGAATTTTTTTAATTATAGCTGATTGCTTTTTTCCTGAACAATATATAACTAAATCATCAGCATACAAGAGTGCCTTTACATCATTCTGACACTGGTCTAAAATATCATCAATTGCCAAAAGAAAAAGGGTGACACTTATAACGGATCCCTGTGGGACTCCATTTTCGAGATCAAAATAATTTGATGGCGAGTTTCCAACCAAGCAGTAGGATCTTCTGTCTTGTAGAAAGTTCGAAATAAAAGCAGCCATATTTCCCTGTATGTTGGAGGTATTTAATTTTTTGAATATCATCTGTTTCCAAACACCATCATAAGCTTTCTTTAGGTCGAAAAATACTGCTATTACATCCTTTTTTAGGGAGAAACTTTCCATAATGTCAGATTGTAAAACCGCTAAATTGTCTATTGTCCCTCTATTCTTCCTAAATCCAGACTGATTTATATTTAGAACATTATTTATTTCCGGATAATAAACTAGCCTTTTGTTTACCATTCTTTCTAGGATCTTACACATATAATTAGTGAGTGAGATTGGTCTGTAATTATTTGCCCTTAGACCATCTTTACCCAGCTTCAATATTGGAATAATTACCGCATCCCTCCATTTGCT
The DNA here is from genome assembly GCA_951800035.1 of Linnaemya tessellans. Taxonomy (NCBI): domain Eukaryota; kingdom Metazoa; phylum Arthropoda; class Insecta; order Diptera; family Tachinidae; genus Linnaemya; species Linnaemya tessellans. The sequence continues at coordinate 47,384,232 of OX637534.1, forward strand.
CGGAAATACCTGCTTCGTCCAAATTATGTTGTAAAATTCTAAGAGATATTTTGTAGCATCAATATCCAATTTGGTTAGCATTTCATATCTTATGTTGTCAGGCCCCGGTGAGATTCCCTTACATGACCTTAAGGTCGATCTAGGTTCCGTTAAAGTAAATCTTTTCTTATAGATCTCATCATTATCCGTCAGATTAAGAGGAAAAGAGGTACTTCTTGAATAGTCATAAAATTTCTTCGAAAAGTTTGAAGATGATGAATACTTTGCAAAATTTTTTGCTAAAAAATTAGAAATATCAGTATTTTCAGTTAACAGTTTATTGTTATCTTCTATAGCCGAGATTGTATGAAATGAAGAGAGACCATTCAAAGATTTAATTTTTCTATATACTTCTGACGAAGGTGTTCGAAGGTTTATTGACTCACAAAAATCTGACCAGCATTTTTTCTTACTCTCTCTAATAACCTTACGGGTTTCTGATTTAACCCTTAGGAATTTTGCTAAATTCTCAGAGGTACAATTTTGTTTAAAATTTTGCAGCAATTTTCTTCTCTCCTTAATGAGAGATTTTATATCTTCATTCCACCAAGGGACTTCCCTTCTATTGTGCGTCACATTATTTAAAGGAATAGCTTCCCTAGCAGACTTTAAAATAGTACTACTTATGTGTTTTTCAATTGTATCAATGTTGTTACCACTGGACAGGTCCTCTGTAAAAATACATCTATAGTCTTCCCACTTTGCTTTCTTCATATTCCATTTAGGTCTTCGTCCAAGATTAGGCGAGAAATGATCACTATTGTGTAAATCGTCACAGACATTCCATTCAAAAAGATGGTTAATGTTTGGACATATTAAACTTAAGTCTATATTACTAAAAGATTTGTATGCAAGACTAAAGTGCGTTGCACACTCCGGTATGTTTAGTATGTTTATGTTGTTGTTATTTATAAATTTTTCCACTATCTTTCCCCTTGAATCTGTTCTAGAGGAACCCCATAAGGAGTTATGAGAATTAAAGTCTCCCAAGAGGAGATAAGGCAAATCAAATTGGGCTGTTAGATCGCTAAGATCTTTTTCACAGATATATTCTGAACCTGGTAAATATATTGAACAGATTATGAATTTTACTGGATATTTCACTTTAATAGCAACGACCTGATACTGCGATAATATTGTTAATTCTTCTCCGTCAAACATATTGTTGAGATATATACAAACTCCACCGCACGCAGTAGTAGTGGAAGTTGTATTTTTAAAGAAACACGTATAATATTTTAGATTAGTGTAATGACTTGATTTAAATCTAGTTTCCTGAATGCACAAAGCGAAACAGTTAAAATTAGTTAATAAAAGCTTTAGTTCGTCAAAGTGATGTGAAAGTCCGTTACAGTTCCATTGTATTATCTTATATTGACTACTCATTAAAGGTATTGTCACTGGAGTCATCTTTGCTATCATCGTTGGTATTTGTTGTTAATGATGCTTTTGTTGAATTCTCTTTCTTTTTCTTTTCTGCGCTTGTTAGTTCATGTTTTTTCCTCTTTGATATATTTTTTGGCAGTAGTTCGAATTTTGATCCATCTGCTTTAGTTATTTGGCGCACTGGAGAATTTGGTGTTGTTTTTGCGGCGGAATCAGTTATTGGTTTTTCTTTCTCTTTTGCATTTGTATTTATATTTATTACTTCTTCTTGACATTTGCATTTACAATTGCATGGTTTGACTGCATTGGCATATGTTGTTGGTAGTTGATTTTGTTTTTCATATTCTTTTCGGGCTTCGTTCAGTGTTTTTTTCTGAATAATTTTAATCTTTAGTATGTCATATTCTTTTTTATATATAACGCATTCCCTAGAAAATCTGTTGTGTTGTTGTTGACAATTTACGCATTTTGCTTCTCTATTACAGTTTTCTCGTTTGCCTGTTTCATCAACTGGGGTATGTTCAGGTTTGCTGCAATGTGGACACATTTTTTGTTCTGAAAGGCACCCATCCGACACGTGGCCGAATTGGAAACATTTAAAGCACCGAAGAGGATTGGGTATATACGGTTTTATTATAGTGTACATGTAGCCAAGCAAAATCTTTTCGGGCAATTCGCTTACGTTAAATGTTGCTACATATAATCCACTATCAATTGATGACAGTTGTCTGCTTTCGGGATCCCTTTTTTTAAACCTCTTGATTTCTAACACGTTAGGGTTTTGTTCTTGTATTTCGCTCAAAAGTTCCTTATCAGTTAAGTTTCGTAGTTCATTTGAGTAAAATATTCCCTTGGACTTATTTAGTGTGTTATGTTCTTCCACTTTCACAAAAATAACCAGAGATATGCTTATCATTTGAATAATTTTATTAGCTTGTTTTCCATTAAAGCACTGTATAAGCAGCTGTCCAGATCTCAATTTCTTGCAGAATTTTACTTTTCCTGCGACAGCATCAATAGATCTTTGTATAAGAAAGGGAGAAACATCCGAAAGACCACGTTCTGCATGAACACCGACTCTGCTCATTAACAGGTATAAGGGGGTTATTGAATTAGGGTTAGAGACCAATTTGTCCCTATCAAATAGAATCCCTCCCATAATGGGAGTAACGGTAGATATGACCGACACAGGTGGAAAATATCTTCTTTAAATCCAAAGACGAATATAAAGTTCTTAAATTTTTCCTTTTCTTTTCTCTTATTCTCTTTTTTTCTGATAGTTCACTAAACAAAACACTGCACTCGGTGTGAGTTGAATGCAAACTGTTGGCAAGTGGAGATTGCAGAGAAAGAAAGACACCTTCAGTGTCGGTAACGGATTATGGCAGTTCAAAGTTATGCCATTTGGTCTCTGCAATGCTCCGGCCACATTTGAGCGCCTAATGGAGAAAGTACTGAAAGGACTCCACTGGAAGACATGCTTGGTATATCTGAATGACATAATCGTGATGGGGAAAACTTTTGATGAACACCTCAAAAACATGGCAGAAGTTCTTCAACGGATATCATCAGCTGGATTGAAACTCAGCCTGAAGAAATGTGCATTGTTCCAGAAAGAAGTGAAGTATTTGGGGCATCGTGTTACAGCAGACGGAATCTCAACAGATGAAGATAAAATACAAGCAGTAAGGGACTGGCATCAACCTAAAAATCTTCATGAATTGCGCAGCTTTTTGGGCCTTTGTACATACTACAGACGCTTTGTGCAAAATTTTGCCAGTGTAGCTGCAAGCCTGCATGAGCTGACAAAGAAGTCGAGACCATACCATTGGGGTGAGCCACAGGAAAAGGCATTCCAGAAACTTAAAGGATTATTGTGTACGTCACCAGTACTAGCGTATCCCATACCTGGAGAAAAATTTGTGCTGGATACTGATGCGAGCGGCTATGGCATAGGGGGCATGCTATCCCAAGTAGTTAATGGCACTGAGAAAGTCATAGGATACTATAGCCGTGTACTCTCAAAACCTGAGAGGAACTACTTTGTGACACGACGTGAGCTTCTGGCAGTATTGGAATGCATTAAACATTACCATAAGTACCTGTATGGTCAACACTTTACATTAAGGACCGACCATTCTGCACTGAGATGGTTATTGCAGTTTAAAAATCCTGAAGGGCAACTGGCAAGGTGGATTGAGCGCCTGCAGAGCTACGACTTCAGTATTGAGCATAGAAGAGGCACAAAACATAGCAATGCGGATGCTCTTTTAAGGAGACCCTGGTGTTTAGAGTGTAAACATTGCGTTAGAACCGAACAAAAGGAAGGCGTTGCTGTTTTCGGCTAATGCACATCGACTCTGATGAAGACTTGTCAGCGGCCCAGAGGGACGACAGTATACTGGGGAAAATTATAGCAGCCAAAGAGGAGGACAAAAGACCGTCCCGGAATGAAATTTCGGCTGAGAGCCCACTCGCCAAATCTTATTGGGCTCAGTGATACAGCCTCAAGGTAATAAAAGGGTGCCTATACCGCGTATGGGAAAGTGTAGATGGCAAAACAACTTCAAATTGAATAGTTGGGCCATGCTCCAAGCTAAGTAAAGTTTTGCAAGAATTTCACAATGGACTTAGTGGCGGTCATCTTGGAGTAAAAAAAACATTTGAGCAGCGTTTTTATTGGGTTGGATGTCAACAAGCCGTAGCCGACTGGATAGCAAACTGCCCACAGTGCATAGCAGCCAAAGTCCCAGTAAGAAAAAGCCGGGGACAGCTACAGCAATACAACTCAGGAGCACTATTCGAGCGGATCGCAATGGATGTAGCAGATCCTTTCCCCGTCACTGAAGCCGGAGATCGTTATGTTCTTGTGGTAATGGACTATTTCAGTAAATGGCCAGAGGTATATGCTTTACCTAACCAAAAAGCAAAGACAGTTGGAAATGCATTCGTCAACAACTGGGTATGTCGCTATGATGTCCCAATAGAATTATATTCCGACCAAGGAAGGAATTTCGAGTCTGCCATATTCAGGGAAATGAGCGAATTATATGGAATAAAGAAAACCAGAACAACGCCATTGCATCCACAGTCTGATGGCATGGCACCTTAGAAGAGTACCTGCGAAAAGTGGTTAGCAACCATCAGAGGGATTGGGACGAGCACATTCCAGGAGAACTTAAACGAACTGCATGATTTCGTGCGTAATAGAATCAAGATGGTCAGTGACAAGATGAAGGCTAGATATGACCGCGCAGCAAATTCGGAAGGATTTATGGAAGGTCAATTGGTTCTACTTTATAACCCGCAACGGAAAAAGGGATTGTCCCCAAAATTACAGACTCACTGAGATGGCCCGTATAAAGTGATTACTAGAGTGAATGACGTTGTGTACCGGATACAGAAGCACAATAGCCCAAGGTCGAAAATGAAGATAGTACATCTCGAACGATTGGCGCGCTATGGAAGAGGTGATTGTATGCCTATTCGGGTCGAACAGGCTTAAGTGGGCGGCAGTGTTACAAAGTTTAAAAATAGATTCAAATATAACGACAATGTGGATATATGTACTTGGCAGCACTGCCAAATCATCTCAAGTTGTCACAATGTTACAACCCTGGTAAACACAAAGCAGATAATATTTGAATTAACGGAAGTGGAATATTCCGGATACATCTTCCAGAATATACAAGATCATTTGAGGCTGTGCAATAATAAGTGTAAATAACAACAACGAAAAACCTAGCAACATCAATGCTAAGAGATGATGCTGTTATTCTTAATGATCTTGTACGCAAGTATTCGCTGCTAACAAAAGCTAAACATGTACACCAATATATACAGCAACATACACACAAATATGCACATAAACATACCCACATAGTACAAGAAGAAATAAAACTACGCAACACACAGAACACTCATACATACAACCGCACATAGTTACAATAAACAAAACACACAAGACAGCATTGTCATATAAACAAACACACGTATATAGCTACATGTTAAGTAAAGCACAACCAACAACAACCATGACCAGATGCTTCGCGAAGTTACCAGACGATGTCATTTTGCTATATAAAGTCGCTGCCAGTAATCAGCGGGTTCAGTGTGATTTTAAATCTAGACGTGTTTACATCGCTAAGTGTTTAGTAGTACAAATACTCGTGTTAATAAAGTAGTAAATAAAGTGTTGCCGCATTATATTTCTAAAGTTAATTGTCTGTGTTTTTAATTTGATGCAATTAAACGAATCCTTGAAGGATAAGTAAAAAGCGTTTTCACGAAAAGGTCTAAAAACGTAACAATATTTTGCTTAAAGGCCGTGTCACAATGAATACGTTGCGTACGTTGCGGCAACGTGTTTGACTGACATGACATATAAAGAGTATAGAGTCGTCACAACAAATCCGTCGCCGTATATGACAAAGCAGCTGATTTGCAATGGCGGTAAAATTCAGTTTTGAGCAGACACAAAATTTTCTTGCAAAAATTGATTGCCAAGTTAATTGAAAATGGACACCTCACAATTAATGAACATTATTTCAATAGTCCTTATGGTGTGGGAGGCCGGCGAGTGCTTGAAAAAAATGTACGGGCGTAGAAGATATTGGGTGCGACCACTATTGCGAAATCGTGACTCGCATGGATTTTTCGCAACCACTTTTTGCTTTCCAGACGAATTCCAGCAAACCATAAGGATGGAGAAGAAGACATTTGATCGCCTCCTGACTTTCGTTAAAGAGGCGTTAACGAAGCATTCCCAAAGGGCTTCAATTTCACCGGAATGTCGGCTTTTTATGACCCTTGCGTAAGTTTTTATACATATGTACATACATGTAATCGTATGAGTCCGGTTAACATTTTAAAATACTTTCATGAAAATTAAGATATTTGGCTCATGGCGGAAGTAAACAGCTATTTTCTGCCGCCTTTAAAATGGGAGTGTCAACTATGAAAGAAATAGTTTCAGAAACCTGCGTAGTGCTTTGGGAAATACTTGGCCCAATATATTTATCAGTCCCACAGGAAAATGAGTGGAAGCGAATCGCCAGTGATTTTTACACAATGTGGGATTTGCCAAATTGTGTTGGTGCCATTGATGGCAAGCACGTCAATTTAACTTGCCCATCGAACTCCGGCTCCCAGTTTTACAATTATAAGGGGAACTACTCCATTGTCCTTCTGGCAGCCTGTGACGCTAATTACACATTTACTTGCGTGGATATTGGTGCGTATGGTTCCCAAAGCGACGGTGGAGTTATGTGGAACTCAAGATTCGGTCAACAGTTGTATAAGGGCCAGCTGGATCTGCGAAAAGAAGAAGTTCTAACCTGTACAGATAAAAGTTTCCCGCACTATTTCGTTGGAGACGCCGCGTTCCCATTAAAACCATTTTTAATGAGACCTTATCCAGGTTTGCATGAGCAATTTATATTTTCCTTTTTTATTTATGTACATATCATATTTTCATTTAGGAAGTAACTTGCCACCGGAAAGGGAAATATTTAATAAACGTTTGTCACGGGCCCGTCGGGTAATTGAAAATGCTTTTGGTATTTTGGCGAGTCGATGGAGGCTTTTGTTGTCACCCCTACAAATGAGCCCCGCATCCGCAGAGAAAATTATCAAAGCCACAGTACTTATTCATAATTTTCTCAAAATGCATGATGGAAGTTATTGTCCGCCAGAATATGTCGACCGAGACGACGGCACAATTTTGATAAATGGGCTATGGCGCAGTGAAGTATCTGCGCCTTTGGAAAGAGCCAGGAGAACAGCTTCAAATAATGCAACAAAATGCGCATTCAAATTAAGGGATGAACTTATGAGCTATGTCGTTTCACATCCGATTCAGCAATATTCCCCGCAGTAGCTTAGTATTTGTTTAATAATAAATGTACATATAAAATAATATTTAAATTTTTAATGTTATTTGTTGGTTGTAAACAGACATTTGCTCTGGAAGTCATTAACACATTTCGTTTATTATTTAGTTCATTATCACATTTCGTTTCTTTATTTCAAAATAAACAATAATAAATAAACTAAACAAATATAAATAAACTAAACAATAATAAATAAAATATAATAAATAATAAAATAATAAATATAAATAATGAATATAAATATAAGAAATAATAAATATAAATAATAAAATAATAAATAATAAAACTAAACAATAATAAGTAAACTAAATAATAAATAAACTAAACAATAAACTAAACAATAATATCACAATTCATTTCTTTTAACTTAACAATAAAAAAAAACAATTCATTTCATTTAACTTAAAAATTAAAAAAACAATTCATTTCATTTAACTTAAAAATTAAAAAACAATTCATTTCATTAAGCTACAAACAAAAAAAAATCATTTAATTTAACTTAAAAATAAACAATTCATTTCATTTAACTTAAAAATTAAAAAACAATTCATTTCTATATTAAATTTGAATTAAGATTCTATAGGCTAATTGTTCGAAATTTTAATTTAAATCTCAGAAAGACATGAAAAATATTCCAAGGCACAAAGGCAAGTCAACATCAGTTTTATTCAACTTACACAGCAGAGCAGAACAGCTGTTTTCGAAAGACGCAACCCTTTCATCATCAGTGTTCATGTGTATTGTGTTTGTCACCACTTATTAGGTGGCTTAGTTGAATGTGATAACAGTTCCTATTTACACAAATTTTATTGTGAAAAAGAATACGGGAACTGTATCAACCTGATGTTAACATGTTATTGTTATAATACCCGTGTTACCGTTTGATTATTTTTCTTCATGTCCCATTTTTTCTGAATTTTTTGTTCCATCATACCTAAGTCAAACTTTTTTGGTTTGAATTTTATACTTAAGTACATGTGAACGTTTTTCAATTTTTATTATTGGGTAGCTCAAGCCATAGCTTAAATTTGTATGTAGTAATAATTTTAACGAACATTTTATATTGCTATATTAAATTTGAATTAAGATTCTATAGGCTAATTGTTCGAAATTTTAATTTAAATCTCAGAAAGACATGAAAAATATTCCAAGGCACAAAGGCAAGTCAACATCAGTTTTATTCAACTTACACAGCAGAGCAGAACAGCTGTTTTCGAAAGACGCAACCCTTTCATCATCAGTGCTCATGTGTATTGTGTTTGTCACCACTTATTAGGTGGCTTAGTTGAATGTAATAACAGTTCCTATTTACACAAATTTTATTGTGAAAAAGAATACGGGAACTGTATCAACCTGATGTTAACATGTTATTGTTATAATACCCGTGTTACCGTTTGATTATTTTTCTTCATGTCCCATTTTTTCTGAATTTTTTGTTCCATCATACCTAAGTCAAACTTTTTTGGTTTGAATTTTATACTTAAGTACATGTGAACGTTTTTCAATTTTTATTATTGGGTAGCTCAAGCCATAGCTTAAATTTGTATGTAGTAATAATTTTAACGAACATTTTATATTGCTATATTAAATTTGAATTAAGATTCTATAGGCTAATTGTTCGAAATTTTAATTTAAATCTCAGAAAGACATGAAAAATATTCCAAGGCACAAAGGCAAGTCAACATCAGTTTTATTCAACTTACACAGCAGAGCAGAACAGCTGTTTTCGAAAGACGCAACCCTTTCATCATCAGTGCTCATGTGTATTGTGTTTGTCACCACTTATTAGGTGGCTTAGTTGAATGTGATAACAGTTCCTATTTACACAAATTTTATTGTGAAAAAGAATACGGGAACTGTATCAACCTGATGTTAACATGTTATTGTTATAATACCCGTGTTACCGTTTGATTATTTTTCTTCATGTCCCATTTTTTCTGAATTTTTTGTTCCATCATACCTAAGTCAAACTTTTTTGGTTTGAATTTTATACTTAAGTACATGTGAACGTTTTTCAATTTTTATTATTGGGTAGCTCAAGCCATAGCTTAAATTTGTATCTAGTAATAATTTTAACGAACATTTTATATTGCTATATTAAATTTGAATTAAGATTCTATAGGCTAATTGTTCGAAATTTTAATTTAAATCTCAGAAAGACATGAAAAATATTCCAAGGCACAAAGGCAAGTCAACATCAGTTTTATTCAACTTACACAGAAGAGCAGAACAGCTGTTTTCGAAAGACGCAACCCTTTCATCATCAGTGCTCATGTGTATTGTGTTTGTCACCACTTATTAGGTGGCTTAGTTGAATGTGATAACAGTTCCTATTTACACAAATTTTATTGTGAAAAAGAATACGGGAACTGTATCAACCTGATGTTAACATGTTATTGTTATAATACCCGTGTTACCGTTTGATTAACATGTTAACATCAGGTTGATACAGTTCCCGTATTCTTTTTCACAATAAAATTTGTGTAAATAGGAACTGTTATCACATTCAACTAAGCCACCTAATAAGTGGTGACAAACACAATACACATGAGCACTGATGATGAAAGGGTTGCGTCTTTCGAAAACAGCTGTTCTGCTCTGCTGTGTAAGTTGAATAAAACTGATGTTGACTTGCCTTTGTGCCTTGGAATATTTTTCATGTCTTTCTGAGATTTAAATTAAAATTTCGAACAATTAGCCTATAGAATCTTAATTCAAATTTAATATAGCAATATAAAATGTTCGTTAAAATTATTACTACATACAAATTTAAGCTATGGCTTGAGCTACCCAATAATAAAAATTGAAAAACGTTCACATGTACTTAAGTATAAAATTCAAACCAAAAAAGTTTGACTTAGGTATGATGGAACAAAAAATTCAGAAAAAATGGGACATGAAGAAAAATAATCAAACGGTAACACGGGTATTATAACAATAACATGTTAACATCAGGTTGATACAGTTCCCGTATTCTTTTTCACAATAAAATTTGTGTAAATAGGAACTGTTATCACATTCAACTAAGCCACCTAATAAGTGGTGACAAACACAATACACATGAGCACTGATGATGAAAGGGTTGCGTCTTTCGAAAACAGCTGTTCTGCTCTGCTGTGTAAGTTGAATAAAACTGATGTTGACTTGCCTTTGTGCCTTGGAATATTTTTCATGTCTTTCTGAGATTTAAATTAAAATTTCGAACAATTAGCCTATAGAATCTTAATTCAAATTTAATATAGCAATATAAAATGTTCGTTAAAATTATTACTACATACAAATTTAAGCTATGGCTTGAGCTACCCAATAATAAAAATTGAAAAACGTTCACATGTACTTAAGTATAAAATTCAAACCAAAAAAGTTTGACTTAGGTATGATGGAACAAAAAATTCAGAAAAAATGGGACATGAAGAAAAATAATCAAACGGTAACACGGGTATTATAACAATAACATGTTAACATCAGGTTGATACAGTTCCCGTATTCTTTTTCACAATAAAATTTGTGTAAATAGGAACTGTTATCACATTCAACTAAGCCACCTAATAAGTGGTGACAAACACAATACACATGAGCACTGATGATGAAAGGGTTGCGTCTTTCGAAAACAGCTGTTCTGCTCTGCTGTGTAAGTTGAATAAAACTGATGTTGACTTGCCTTTGTGCCTTGGAATATTTTTCATGTCTTTCTGAGATTTAAATTAAAATTTCGAACAATTAGCCTATAGAATCTTAATTCAAATTTAATATAGCAATATAAAATGTTCGTTAAAATTATTACTACAAACAATTCATTTCATTAAGCTACAAACAAAAAAAAATCATTTAATTTAACTTAAAAATAAAAATAAACAATTCATTTCATTTAACTTAAAAATTAAAAAACAATTCATTTCATCAAACTACAAACTAAAAAATTCACATTAATATATATATGAGACCATTTTTTCACTTTTCAAAATTGCACACCATATTGAGCAATTTTATTTTTAACCGGTCTTGATCTTCTTCGGAGTGCTTCAATAAATAACTATCTAGCACTTTTAAAAAATCGGCATTGCGAGACACTGGCTGTGAAGTTTGACTTTGTACTGGCTGTTTTTTTATCCAGTCAGCCACAGAGTCGCAAAGGGACTCAAATCTGTCCTCGTGCCTCTTCCTTTTGTCACAACGTTGTCTGGGGTTAAGTTCAGGTTCCAATCTGTTTGGCGTGGATTGCCCGAGAGGAGGTGACAGCTCACAAGAAAACAACAACTCCTCATCTGTTGCATCTTCCCCTGCACCCTGTGTAGTTGAAGAGGTGTCCTCGCTCGCCCATTGCATATTTGAAGATGTCCTGGGAAATAAATTTGATTAGAAATCTCCACAAATATAATGGCAAAGCTTTGAAATTACCTGCGAGGAGCAACGTGTCTTTGCAAAAAAGACATCGCGTCCATATAGCGCCATCCGCTCCCATTTTTTGCACCACTTCCCGATGAAGGCTTGGCTCCGTTGACCTCCTTTACATATTTGTCGCGAAGGGACCTCCAGCGACTCTGGCATTGCTCCACTGCAATATAATAAAAAAATAGCTCTTACCAACATCAACATTAAAAATATTAATTTAAAAATTAACTCACCACTCGCGTTTGTTGCAGCCGCCACAGTCCTCCAACTTTTTTCCTTTGCAACCTTGTTGCGATATGCCAATGTGCTTTTATCGAAAAGACAAGGGTGCATCTGCACCGCTTCTATCAACAAAAACTCCATTTTATTTATTTTCTTAAAACAAAATAAAAAGAAAAGAAAAAACAACTTCAAATAAAAAGCCCAATGCGCACACAAGAAAAAAAGAATGTAAATAAAAATCAGTTGATGTCTGTGCCGGACTTGCCGTACGGCAAAAGTTGAGAGTTGACCAACTTTAATCCGTTACGGCGTCGTATACGTCGTGATTGTGACGGTCTTCATTAAAATATAAGAAATCAACTCAGCTGTCAGTCAAACACGTTGCCGCAACGTACGCAACGTATTCATTGTGACACGGCCTTTAGGCGTGTGCCAAGAACGGCAGCTTGTAGCTCTAAACGTGGTATTGTGACTCTCTTTAGTGGACAACATTTAGTTTTCGATGCTATAAAACTTGTATGTACGTCACCTGCGTCGGACGAATATCTCCAGTATGCAACCGCAGCAAATGCGGCTTCACTCGCATCCACAAATACGTGAAGTTGTAACGATGTTGGCTGACCCCCGAGAAATAGAAGCGTGGTATACGGAACTCGGCCACGTTGGTTAATTTACTTCTCCAGCGTTCCCATAGGCTGTTTAAACACTCAGGAATTGGCTCATCCCAAAGGCAATTAGTTTTCCAAATCTCCCGCAGTATCAGCTTTCCACCAACGGTAAAATGGCTTAAGTAACCCAGAGGGTCGAAGGTGGACATTATAACGCTTAAGATTTGTCTTTTAGTCGGACGGCGTTGCCCAGACATAACACTTTGGTCGACACGATCATATTTCAGTTTAAACATGAAGTTATCAGCAGAAGGCTCCCAGATGAGGCCCAAAACCTTTTCAGTACTATTGGGGAGAATTTGTTTTGATATTAGACTTCCGCCAAGCGCTGCGATCACCTCAGTCGAATTAGAGATAAACCCTCTTAATTCGAATCCTCCATTTTTATGGATTTCTCTCACCTGTTTTGATATCTTAATGGCTTCATCTATACTGTCAAAGCTGTCGACAAAATCGTCCATGTAGTGGTGGTCACATATCGCATCAATTGCACGGGAGTCGAACTCATGGTGATCCATGGCATTGGTTCTCATTACGTGCAGAGCTGAACAGGGCGAACACGCTGCTCCGAAGGTCATAACCACCATTTCGTACTCATCTGGCGGCTTCGAGGTGTCCCCACTTCTCCATAAAAATCTTTGCGCGATTCTATCACATGGCTGTATCAGAATTTGATGGAACATTTCACGTATGTCGACTCGTCCACGGCGAAAGTTATAGAAGGTGGTTAGCAGGGGCGCTATATTTTGGGGTCCTTTAAGCAGTTGAGAGTTTAAGGATATATCACGTACGCATGCAGCTGCATCGAACACGAGTCTTATTTTATTAGGTTTGTTGGCGTTGATTACGCCAAAGTGTGGCAAACACCATTTTTTCGGGTTGTTAACGTTTGCGTCCCCTGAGGATAGTTTGTGCACGTACCCTTTGTTTATATATCCTTTCAGGACATCTTCGTACGCTTTAGCAAACACTGGGTCTCGTTTCATCTTTCTCTCAACTCCATGCAGGCGTTTCAAAGCCATGGGATAGCTATTTGGGAACACCACATCGTCGTATTTCCATAATAGGCCAGTCTGGAATCTATCACCGACTCTCTTGGTAGATTCATTTAAAATATTCGTTGCTCTGATGTCTTCTTGGCTTTCTACTATAGGGGACGCTCTTACTCCTATGCTTTCAATATTAAAGTAGTCGACTACACTTTGGTGAAGGGAGTCATCTCTTTTGACGTTTACAAAAAGGCACGATTGCTTGGTTGGTGGCAAGCTGTGGCAGGGCCCGAACACTACCCACCCTAACTCGGCATTACAGGCAAAGGGTCCCTTTAATTCGTTTCTATTTGTAATAGATGGCCAGCCCAGGAACGCATGGTCTAAACCTATTAACAATTTTGGCACTACATTGACGTACGGCTCTATGGGCGGACGCAACGTATCTTGAAATACGCCTTCGATGTCTCCTCGCGTTAGACTTTGCATTGGTAAATTTAAATTAGAAACTGCATAAACACCTTTAAGCAAGTGGCGCGGCTTTTTGTTGACCCCACTTATCTTGACGTTAAACGATATGGCTGGCTTACAGGCTGATCGACCTCCAAACCACTGTATGTTTAGGGGGCTGCTTTTCCCGCGGACGCCTATCTTATCTGCTACTTCCTTGTCCAGCATTGTAATGGATGAGCCGTCATCAAAAAGTGCATATATGTCTACCTGGCAATTTTCTCCATACAATGTCACGGGCAGAATTCTAAATAGCAGTTTGTTATTGTTTTCAGCAGTACAGCTCAGCACGTTGTTTTGTACTGAGTTGGAGGTACATGGTAGCACGGATGGTGGGTCGTAAGATGTGTCCTCGTGAAGCAGCTTATTATGTTTCCGTTGGCATCCATCCTTTAAACATAATTTTTTACGGCGGCAGTCTCGTGTGGTGTGCCCAACGTTCAAACAAGAAAAACATGCGCGGGTCTTCTTTACCTGCTTCCATCGCTCCTGTATTTCCAAATTCAAAAATCGTGGGCAGTCGTAAAGTTTATGGGGGCCTTGACAGATAGGGCATCGCTGCTGATTTCCTACGGCGTGTAGTAGAACTCGGCGTTTCTGCTCCCTTTGTTCAACGTCTTGTACAGTGCATATTAAATTAGCAACTTCGCTGAGACAGTTACTGAAATCGATAATAGTTGGGTACGGTCGTACACCTATGGCCACTCTAGCCCATTCCAGTTTTTTGCTCATAGGGAGTTTCGATACTAGTTCATCTAATAAGGTTGGATTAGCTATGTGCTGCTGACCGTCCACTGATTGTAGAAAAATCGATAAGTTTTTTACTTTGGTTGAGAGGGGGACTAGTTTTGTCAAATTGTTTTCGGAAACATACGGTAGTTCCCTGACTTGCCTTAGCTGGCTATGAATGAGTTGTTCAGGTCGCCCGAACCGAAATCTTAGTTGTTTTATTACGGCGTCGACATTGTCAGGATGACTTGACAACTTCCCTAGCTTTCCCCTTAGACATTTGTGAAGGCGTTGATTATTTTCTAAACGTGTGTATCCGTACGTCGCAGTCGACTGAGTAAATGCTGTATAAAATAGAGGCCAGTCCTCAGGCTCACCGCTGAATTCAGGCAAATCCTGTATTTTTCGCGGCATCATACTAGCTGGGTTTGAAAGCGTACTCGCATTAGATGGCTGTTGATTTAATTCTAAAGATGGCGGCACTTGGCCATTAGTGGCGGGCATTACGTATAGCTGATTTGAGGTATTCGCTGCTTGTGCTGGTGTATATATGCTGTTTGTAATAATTGGCGCTGGTTGCGAAAGGTATGTGTTCGTGTTTGTATAAAACGATGGCAGCCCAGAGATGTTGCTTAAAGTATGCGCGGCTTGCGTCGACCGTGTGGCTTCGCTGCTGGCTGCGTGCGCAGCTGACAAATAAGGTATGACGGCTGTGTAGGTTGCCAATGTATTTGTTGGCTGATTTTCATGGCGCAATATTGTTGTTGGGGCATTGTCAATGGCGGACGACGATAATTGCGCGGCGTTTGCAATTCTGAGGTTAGGGTCACTTACCTGATCTCTCCGCTGCGTAACTGACTGGAGCTCTTGGAACTGGCGGTTGCGTAGTTCTACTTGGATATCTGTTAGTTGGCGCTGCAGTATGGCAATCTGTTTTTGCATCTCTGACATGCTAGCTGGCGGCGGCTGTTGTACCATGTCGTGGTGCACTATTGGCATTGACAAAGGCTGTGTCTGTTGGTCATCGTTAGCCTTGGAGGCTATAATAGATTCGCTGTCATTCTTAGAAGGAGGCTGCGTCATTGGCTGTGCTTTAGATGAACCATCGTTGCTATCCTTTGCATGTGCGGTTGAATGTGTGCCGCTGGCTGCGGTCGACACTGGCATTATCTTGGCAGATGTTACGTTGTCGGCTTGCAGGCGTGGTGGGGAGTGTTGTAACATCTTGGCGATGGACACTATAATTGTCCGAGTTAATATACCGCGGCAACAAGCAAGTGAGAAGCAACTTTCTACAAAGTCCCACGTTCAAGCAAAGTTGCGAAATAAAAAAAGTGTGGCCCTTTACTATAAGACGGGTTTGCGTTGAACAAAACTATTAATATATTGCGTATGTAACAAGTATAATAGTATAATGTTTATTTCTGAAAGTAAGTATAATTAATTTAACAATTAAACCACATTTAACCACTTACCGCAGTTTTGCACCCGTCTTGATCAGAAGTAATTAATGTATGCTCATAGGCTTGCACGCTCTTGAAAATATAAGTAATATTCAAGTGTGTATACCTAACACAAAAGGGAATGCAAAAAGGCGGTAGGGATTTTAACAGAACAAATCACTCGTTAAGAGTTGACAACTACAGAATATTATACGTATAACGAACAATTGCGATTAACACTTTACGGGCCGTTTTGGGACACATTGTGCTGGAACTGAAAACGAGGGGATAGAATTGAGGAGATAGTGTTGAGGGGAAAGATGAGAAAATAGACAGTTTTTTTGTAGCTATTTCAACCCTTTTTACTTCGTCGGCTAATTTTTGCTACAGGACCGACGAATTTTATATAATCTAGTACTAGGCGTAGTCGAAATACGCTAAACACGATAAGGGTAATTAGCTACTTTTGAATAAAATTAATCAATAAACTATATTTTTTTAATTAGTTTATACGTTATAAGAGTCTGCGCAAGCAAATGTGAGTTAAAACGGAGAATTTTAGTTAGTTGTTGTCTAACATCAATGCCCTGCCTTTGCAATCGTTTCCAAACATTTGAACACAAAAACGTATAGGCTATAATAATAAACAGCCGGCGAGAAACGGGTTAAATATATTTTTCAAAGGAAACAAATAAAAAAGCAATATAAATTTTCATTGTAATAAAAAGCTTTATCCAAAATAAAATATCATGTTGCTGCCACGATTAAAACCCCAAAAGCAGTAAAAAAGTAATTTAATAAATTATGTGTTAATTTAAATTTATTTGCAAATATATATCTGAACTAATTGAATTATTTGCCTGCTTAGTGTAAATTACCGAGTAGCTAGGTACTCATAATATTTACAACACTAAAAATGCCGGAACATCCTTTGCCACTGATGTACCAGATACAATGTTGCTTAGTTCAATTCCATTAGACATCTTATTTTGCTTCTGTAGTTCCTAAGTTACACAAAAATAAATTTGTTATCTTTTTAAAACTTTTTATTGTTTTAAAAGTTTACATTTACTTACAATTTCTTAAATTTTCCAAAATATTTTTATTTTCAACTTAATTTAGAAATATTGTTTTATAAACACAAACACAAAACAGCTGTTTGAATAATTATTACAAGTAAAAATTTTACTTGTAAAAACTTGCAATAATTTTTCTGTATCTCAATTTTTTACGCTTTTTCGCCGTTCTCGTTGCAAATTTTTTTGGTTAATGAACACTTTCTAGTAACAATTGTTACAAATTTGTAAAAATTTTTAGTAAATGAACACAGCTATTGTGAATAATACTGTGTATTACACCGTATAGTATTATATTGTATTAGAATGACTAGGATTATTTTTAAAAGTTTTGCATCCATAATGGTTTGTCTATAATGTTCGATTAGTTACTAAAAGTTAAACTATTATTCAATAGTCATTTTATATGTTTGTTTATAATTCTGAACATTGGTAATTTTGATGTGTTGCAATTAGCGTGTTAAGTCTTCTACTCGAACTTTCTCAATTTCACCATTACTGAGAATTCGTTCTTGTTCAATTTCACGATATTCAAAACAACTAATTTTTAAATATTGTGTCTCAAATCTACTGTGATACTAGGTGCAACGAATACGTATGTATTTCAACATTTTCATATTGAAGATTAAAATGTCGATAAAATGCCTGTTTAGCATCTAGAATTCCACCTATATACATTTCTTTATTACTGAGTTCCTTGCGAAATGCTTCTATTGCATCATCTACTGTAATTATTTTTTGCGGTTCATCTGTTGTTGTTGCTATTGTTGTGACTGGTGAATCAGTAGTTGTTGTTGTTGACAATATAGTTGATTTTGTCAAATTTGGGTTAAAATATGAAAAAAAGGGATGGCTACTATTACTCTTTAAGTTTCCTGCTGTATCAGGTATAGTTGGTGTCGTTAATATTTTCACATTGTCATCTGTTTGATATTCATCATCATCTCTTATTTCTAGTGGTTCACTTCCCTTTAACATTACAAATGATATGTTTATTTTTAGAATCTCACTATTGGGAAGGGTAAAGTTGAATTCAATGCTTTTTGAATTTGATTCGATTTTTGGAGTACTGATGTTCGATATTGATAATGATATAGCAGTCAGTATTCTTAACACAACTAAAAAACCTACTATGATAAGCTTCATTGTTTTTGTTTTATGCATTAGATGTGTACGCAATTGGGACTAAAGCTGTAATGCTAGAGAATAGATAATAGTTTACCTTTTTATACATATAATTTACAAAATTAAAAAAAATGTTCTTTTGGTTTTATTATTTAAAAAATAAGAATACTTAAACTAAACTTATATTTACAATATCTTTCTTATTTCATTTGTAAGAGGTATATGTTCTATCGTGTATAATTAAGCAATATGCAGATGTATTATATGGAATGTTCTTTAGTGTTTTCATTTCAATTCGCACATCGATGGGCCCAGTTTTAACTGTTTTATTTTGATGAGATACATCTAGGACAATGATTGGTGCAATTGATTTGAAATTGTCTCGTTTTAGTAATGGTTGTGGATCGCGTAAATAATATTTATATTGAAATTTTGAATACATATCATATAGTAGAGCAAACCGATTTCGTTCGAACTTAAGATTTAAATCATCGTAAGGATATGTATCTGAGTTGAGATGAACTTTTACATCAGTTAAATCGCAATGTATAAAATTATTGTTAGAATCGCGAAAAGCTATAAGCAAGAAACGTGGTCTCTCATTCTCACTAGCCAGTTTAACATTCCATAACACTGTAGTGCTTTCTGGAAGGGAAGGATAGTAATACATATCCCAACTTCTAAATGATATATTTAATGGATGACGAGTGATGATTGTTTTAAACATCCTCAGCTTGTAGGCATCAGCAAGCTGTACATGAGGTACTTTCCATGTAATATTTAATATAGATAGTTTAAATTTTTCAGTCAATAAAAGATTCTTGATAACCTGAGAATCGTCTTTAGAGCGTAGAAGTATTAATTCATGTTTAGAATTTACTATTATTTTATTAAAATCTTCAGCAAATCCAAGTAACATTTTTAATGGTACACAAAAATTGAAATAACCACTAACAAGTCATAGATCGTCAGTATTATTGGGTGGCCATCCTGCATTTAATAATGCATCACTCTCCGATTGATTTAATGATACACAGTTTTTTATATCTGTTGTGATTCCAAGCTGACGAGTACGATCAATCTCTTCACCATTTAACTCATAGCGAATTTCATCGAAAAGATAGGCCATACAGTTGCTCAGAAGTTTGAGAGTTAATGAAACCGTCGAATCATCTTTTGTTGCAAATCCTTCAATATATAAATGGCTTTCACTAGGTAGAACATATAAATATTGGTTTTGTATTGATATCCGAATTTCATCATTATTCTTAAATTATTGTAAATAGGATGTATAGCTGTGATATTCTTTTCTGATAATTGAATTATCAAATTGTGGTTTATTTAATATGTTAATTAGATCACTCATTCTCATTAATTATTTCTTAATTTATGTCCTAAATTTTGCAAAAATTCTTGATTTAATTTGCTTAAAGTTTTTCGATTTCCTTTTGTTAGATATTTTGTTGATGTGTATTGTGTTGATGGTGATAGTATTGATGACGATGTATATATTGTTTTATTATTTAAGTTGTTTTTATTATATATAATCATTCCTTCATCGGTTTCAAATGAAGTCTTACAGAAATTGTTTCTCCTCGAAAATTAATAAGATTTCCGTCTTGATCAACCACTTTTACAGCAAGTGTATTTATTAATTTTGTATTTACAGGTAAGTAGATTACGTTAACGGGTGCTTCAGTTATTTTATAACCAGGACTGACGTTCAGAGAAAACTGATGGAGAGTGTGCGCAGAAACGTTATTTCTATATGTGCCAGTTACAATATTGCACTCAAGTAATATAGTATTCACTTTTGTAATATCTATTGTTTTATCTGAACTATACTTTCATTTGGTTCCAAGACTCTAGCACTAAAGCCAAGCAGTGATCCAATTGTTCGTTCTTTATTAAAATATATCTGATCAACCGAGCTTTGTATATAAGTTTGCAGTGTATTATAATTTGCTTGAATATTAAGAATTCCTTTATTATTCAACTTGTTATATTTTTCAGTAATGTAGTCAGCTATATCAGAAAATTCATATGACCCAACAGGAATTTCTATTTCATGATTACCAATATGAAATAAATTGTTTTGTACACCAACATTGGGTATTGAATGATATGTATCGAAACTTATTAGTCCACAAACATAGTTTTGGTTGAGCTCGATAGGTGGAAAGTAGTTAGCAATAAGTAGTGACGAGTTTCCGTTTAGGGTTAGACATCTTAACGTTTGGTCTCAAAATAAATAGTATTATCATTTTTATAATGTATTTTATAGTAATGTATCATCAACGTTAATCCAAGAGTTGTGTTCAGATGAAAAACCTAATCACTTAACGAACAACAAATTTCCTCTTCTCCGTAAAACTTTTTCAAATAAATACGTTTGTGGATATTTAGTTTTCATTAACTCAAATTCGTAAAATCCACCTTTAATTTCATATCCTTCGTAGTCCTCTAAAATTTAAGTGTTTGGATTTGTATTTCTTACAAATTTAACATTAAATATTTCTGTAGTCCAGTTTGGTGTATAACCTTTTTCAAATATATGTTTATATTTGCTTATTCGTACTTTTTCACCAACTTTAAATTTTGGCTTTTTAAAAATTTTCAAGTTATTATAGACGGTATCCAAAAGTAATTTTTCATTAGATGAGTTAACATCATTAGGTGTCATTTTAATTGTTCTATGATATGTGTTATTATATTTATTTACAAGTTCTTGATATTTGTTTATCCACTTGTATGTTCCTTGATAACTAAACTCTTTCCACATCATAGCCTTTAATGTTCTTTAAACAATGGATGCTTTTCAACAATGGATGCTTTTAGACTACTATATGTTGAATAGTGATTAATTTGATTTGATTGCATTAAATGGTGAAATTTATTGTTAAAAAACTCTTTTCCATCGTCTGTTTGTAAGTTTACAGGTTTCCGATGATTTTTGTCGAAAATACTTTTCATAGCATTCGTTACGCTTTGCGCTGTTTTATTTTTTACTGCAACAGCCCACGCTTTTTTTGAAAATGTGTCTATTATTGTTAGAAGATAACGATAATCTCTGTTATCTGTTGCATAGTATCCCATTTCAACCAGATCAGCTTGCCACAAATTATCTATTCCCTTCATTACAACTCGTCGCCTTTTAAAATTTTTTCTAGCTTGTTTATGTAGTTCTTCCACTATATCTCTTTTATCCACATTAATATCCATTTTGTTTCTATCAAATGATTTTTTGAGATTTATGTAATGTTATATATCCTTTAGTTTGTTTTTTTTTCATACCGATTGTCTTAAACAGCTAATTTTCAATGTTATTAAATCTCTGTTCAAGGTTTATTTTCTTTGTATAATTGTTTACTATTGTTAATAGCTTCCTTAAATACTTTCATATCATTTTTAATTTCATATAATTGATTTGTGTATTGATTTTTGAGTTCTTCCATTCCAACCCATTTATGTATAAATTTTTCGATGCTACTGAATCTGCTTTCAATATTATTTCTGTATTCCTTAGTTTCATTGATTATATGATTCTTAATGGTTTTATTAATAGTATTTGTTGTATTTTCAATATGTTTTTGAATGGAATTATTAATATTTTCTACATCCCTTTCCCATTTTTCAATTTTTGTTGATTGCTTGTTAATATCATCAAAGATTTTTTCGTTATTAGTTATAATTGATTGATTGATATTAAGTTGTAATTTTTTCATTTCCACATTATAAATTATAGAAAGGTTGTCTATATCCGTTCTTAAGCCGTTCATTTTACCAGCTAACATATTATTTGTTTTGCTAATATAGTCTTTTGTAACTGAATTTCTGTTAAGTTTTTGTTTAATAGTGCTTTCACCAAATTTATATATGTTACTCATTTTATCTAATATATTATGTTAGCCTCTTTAAGTTCTTCTATAATCGAAATTATTTCGTTTTTATGATTATTATGTCCCACACTCTCTGATGAAAGAAGTAAACGTAGTCTATCTACTAATTCATTAGGATCATCCCAATATATATAGTTTGGCTTAGGATTATTTACTGATTTTAATGATAAACCGCTACCTTTTTTTAAAATATTTTTTTTCTTTTTGAATATATTTTTAATTATTTTTCGATACTTAAATGCTTTTGTTCCTTTTATTTGTTGATTAGGTTGATAGCGACGCCTATGTACATTTGTTTTTATTAAAATATCTTTATATTGATTTAGATCATTCTTAGTATAGTGCAAAGGTTTCGAATGAAATACTAATTGAAACAATCCAGGAGTCATTTTCCATTTGCTGTTGTCTATTTGAATTGAGTTATCTTCATTAAATATCAGTTTATTGTTGACGTAACGCCATCTTCCTTCAGCATCAATATTGAAGCCATAAATCTTATCTATATGTTTATTTTGCATAAGTGCTTCAATATTTTTATAAAGTAATGATTTAACTTCGTTGTTTAAACGAATACGTTTTCTGTCATTATTTAATTGTGAAGTACTCTTACGTTTCGAGAATATATGTGTAGTTTTTCTCTGTTTTTGATAATTATCAAAAACGTTGTCATCGTCATCATTCGGTTTTCGTTTTAACTTTCTGTCTGCTTTACTTTGTTGTGATATTTTACCTGTAGTGTTATCATCACTCGATTGATTTGAACATTTTTTTTTTCTTGGACCAGCACTCAGGGGATGACCCCTACATATGCGATGCATTGTGCCAGAACTAGGAAAGTTGGTTATGGGAAGGAGGATAGAGGGAGTAGTGTTTGTGGACGTTCGATTTGAACCTCCCCAAGTTAAAACTGACAGGAAAGACCTCTGCTGGAAGTTTGTTCCACATACGAACCGTTCGGCCAAAGAACGAATTCTCTCTGTAATGCGTGGTGCGATTCACTGACAACTCAACCACAAAAGGATGTGCCCTATGTGAAGAGCGGGTAGCTCGCAGAAATAAACGGTTATTCGGCACAAGCTCCCTTATTTCACCAGAACACATTCCGTTATAGTATCGGTAGAACAGTGAAACACACCCCACGTTGCGTCGATGCTCCAGTGAGTCAATAGAGTTGGCTACCCTACTGTCACCGATGAGCTTCTTCGCTCTCTCTTGTACGCGGTCGAGCAACTTCAAAACAGACTTTGAAGCACCGGCCCATACATGAGAGTTGTATTCCATCTTTGGTCGGATGTAGGTGGTATATATATTGAGGAGATCAGTTGGGGTGAAGTATGTCTTACACCGTCTTAAAAAGCCGAGACACTTGAAAGCTTCTTTTGAAATATGAAAAATGTGATCTGTCCATCGAACGTCACACTGTATTTTCATACCAAGAACATCAAGAGCTTCTGATTCCCCAATACCTATACCATCCATAAACACGGATGGCGCAGAACCTTCGACCAGCCGCCTATGCGTAAGCACGCAGCACTGCGTCTTATGAGGGTTAAAGTTAACCCTGTTCGCGAGGCCCCATTCGGAGATTGACACGAGATCACTTGTGAGTGACTCGTTCATCCTTTGT
Organism: Linnaemya tessellans; assembly: GCA_951800035.1. Classification (NCBI taxonomy): domain Eukaryota; kingdom Metazoa; phylum Arthropoda; class Insecta; order Diptera; family Tachinidae; genus Linnaemya; species Linnaemya tessellans. Next base: position 47,408,227 of record OX637534.1, read on the forward strand.
CTCCTGGCGTCAATCTCCTCCAGGCTTGGCCGGCTGGTGAAAGAGAAAGAATGGATAATGCTGCTATCATCCGCGATTTTTGATTTTGATTCTAAACAAAGTTTAACATTTTCTATATCATTATCATCATAATTATTTATTTCATTTAACACTGCTGAGGAAGGTTGTATCGTAGGATTATATAAAATTGATGGAGCTTCATTTAACACTGCTGAGGAAGGTTGTATTGTAGGATTATATAAAATTGGTGGAGCTTTTATATTACTTCTTTTTCGTAAAATCTGTCTACTACTTTTAAGTTTTCTGTTTTTAGTTAAAATTAAATCCTTTATGTCGTTTGATGTGATAATTCTTTTTAAATTATGTTTTTTTATTCTTTTAAAATTATTAGTTTTTATTATCGTTAAATTTTGTTTTTTTATTCTTTTTAAATTATGTTTTTTTAATTTATATTTATTATTAATTTTTTTATTATCTCTTGCTACCGATTTACTTTTGTTTACACTCAGTTTTCTGTTTTTAGTTAAAATTAAATCGTTTATATCGTTTGATGTGATAATTCTTTTTAAATTGTGTTTTTTATTCGTTTTAAATTATGGGTTTTTATTTTCTTTATATTTGGTTTTTTTACTCTATATTTATCATCATCATCATTATCATTATCATTGGTCTTAACATTAAGTTTTGACTTATTATTTACACTAAATTTTCTGCTTTTAGTTAAAATTAAATCCTTTATATCGTTTGATGTGATAATTCTTTTTAAATTAAGTGTTTTTATTCTTTTTAAATTATGTTTTTTTATTCTTTTTAGATTCTGGTTTTTTATTCTTTTTAAATTATGCTTTTTTACTTTATGATCACTATAATTAACGTTATATATATTATCATCAAGAAACATATTGTCATCATCCTCTTTAACATTAATCACCACTAAGGTGATTGTGGGTGATGTTGCTTTTGTTGAAGGGTTTGAAACTGATATATCATAATTTCCTTCATCTTTGTCATATCTTCCATCTTCAGAATCAAACTTTTGAAATAATTGTTTTAATGGAATTGTAATTGGTTGAAAAGTATCTTCCAATAAATTTATTCGATCAATCTCATTGTATTTGATATTTTTTAATTTGTCTTTTAAAACTGCTCTTGTCTTAACAATATCGTTTAAAACTTTTTTATTATCCATATTGATCTGATTTACATCTATTTACGATCTGCTAACGATCTGCTTTACATCTGATAACGATCTGCTTTACATCTGATAACGATCTGCTTTATACCTGCTTTACATCTGATAACGAACTGTTTTACATTTTTCAAATCATCCTTATTTATAACAAGAAATCCATATTTTTCCTTCCAACACTCACTACAGAGCTCTACAAACTTTTTGAACGACATATCACCGATAACATGATCGTTTAATATATGTTTTAGATTCATTTCATCCTGGTTAAATATTATAATCATGTTTGCATTATCACGTATTAGATGTTTAGGAATTTTGGTATATGTTTGACATAGAAAAAACAGTCAATATATTTATGTCTTCCCATACAAAAGTAATCTCTTATTGTATTTTGTTTGTCACAAATCACATCATCGAATATAATTATGGAATGTGGATATGCTTTAGCTGGACTTAGAACATTTTCATTTTCTGAAAACGTGAAGAGATTAATTTCTTTTATTGGTTTAATTAGTTTCTTTAAATAGCAATATTTTGGTTGATACAATGATTTTGAATATATATATATATATATATATATATATATATATATATATATATATACATATATATATATATATATATATATATATACATATATATATATATATATATATATATATATATATATATGTGTTTTTAAATCTCAATCCGTTAGGGCTTTCTATTAGACTTATCATTATATTAGTTTTACCGCAATTTGATGGTCCGACAATTAATGCACGTATTGAATTCGGGAATAATATGTTGTGTACAGTTTTGTAAATTTTTTTTGTTGATTCATCAATATTTCTTATAACAATTTCCTTTGATTGCTTAACGAAACGCATAATGATTGATTAATTGATTAACTAATGTCATAATCTTATAAATAACGTTTATATAGAATATTATTCTCATTTAATCTGTTCATGTTAATACTATTACAGGTGTTAATGAAAAAACAAAAAATATATAAAAACTATATTAAAAATTTGAAAGCTAAACAGTGTAAAAGTGGAAGAGGATTTGTAAACAACATAATAAATAAATTGCCTATTGAGCTACATTTGCCTGGATATCAGTTTTGTGGACCTGGAACTAAACTTGAAAAACGATTAGCAAGAGGTGATAGAGGAATTAATTTATTGGATGCAGCTTGCAGAGAGCACGACATTGTATATTTTCAATCAAAAGATATAAATAAAAGACATCAAGCTGATTGAATTTTAGCTGAAAAGGCTTGGCAACGAGTGAAATCGACAGTAGTTTAAAAGAAAAAGCTGACTCTTGGTTTGTAACTAACGCAATGAAAGCAAAATTAAAATTTATTAAAAATACGTTAAAGATTCGTAAAAATAGAAAAAAGAAACGAAGGAAAAACAGAAAGAAGAATAAATGTCATAAAAAATTATTTACAACAACTATAAAGAATACATTGAAGCTATTGAGAAAAGAGAAGCCTTCCGATATCAATGATGCAGTTAAAATTGCTCAAAAGGCAGTTCATTCCAACTTAAAAGGGAAAAAGAGAACTAACATTATTGTACCGAGAGTTATACCAGTACCAAAAATTGGCGGATTTCTTCCTCTTGTTCCTATTCTTACAGCATTATCAGCACTTGGAGGCTTAGCAACCGGTGGATCTGCTATTGTTAAAGCAGTGAATGATATAAAAAAATGGAAAAGAACAATTGGCTGAGGCTTCCCGTCACAATAGATATATGGAATCAATTGCCATGGGGAAAGGATTATATTTAAAACCATATAAAACTGGATATGGTCTCTTCTATAGTCCAGCTCCAAAAAACTTTTAAAAAATCTACCTAATCGTCCTTTAATAGACATCGATTTGAATAAATATGGTAAACAACTGAAACATTTCAGAGGTGTTTTCATACTTTGCCTAGAAAACCGTTAACACAAGAATGCGGTATTGTTAATTTAGATAATTCAAATGGTCCTGGAACACATTGGGTAGCATATTATAAACATCATAACTATAAAGAATATATTGATAGCTTTGGAGATCAACTATTTAAAATCGCCTATTGAATATAATTATAACCAACAACAGAAATTCAATACATTTAATTGTGGTCACTTGTGTTTAAAATTTCTATACAATAAATATAATTTAAAATAAAAAAAACATTTTTTTCTTTTATTTGTAATCAGGTAATTTTTTATTAATGTACAGTTTTTTTCTTATCAATTACACAAGTATACAAGGTTTTGGATCTGAGTAACCAAAAGTTGTTTCTAATGTAATTTTGGGCGCTGAATTCGAATCTGCACTCCGTTTTTTTAATTGATTCTGGTTTTCGAGATATTGAGCATCTTATGTTTTTGCTGCAAACGTAGTTTTTTGAAATATTTTGTTGAATAGTGTGAAGTGGTGCTGGAATATCTTCAATGTTTCTAATGTTTTGTAATCTCCAGATGATGTGTTTTCGTTTGAGTATAACAGCCATTTTATATTTACATAGATGCTGTTGGAATTCAGCATCAAACTTAAAATTTCTCATTTTTCAGTTTTGACCACATAGTTTCCACAATAATAACTAAATTTAACTTCCACTTTGTAAAACGTAAACCAGATACTTAAGCGGTTAAAATAAGCTATTAAGGTTCCAAATCCGTTGACTACTTCCAGAAATATCAAAAAAAGAACATGAAATTTTTAATACAATTTTTATATTTTTTATATGAAGTAATTACACATCACACATAATTGGATCTAAGCAACTAAAATGTGTTTCTAAGGTTTTTTGGAGCAGTGAATCCGAATCTGCACTCCGTATTTTTATATTGGATCTAGTTTTCAAGATACCACTTGTATAATATTGTGCTACACGCGTTGCAAATCAATTTCGGTACCCACGGCTTGAGAGTGTTTGATACAGAGAAACCAAAATAGTAAAAATATGCATTTTTGATCACATCAGTAACAACTTTGCCTCTTTTTTTGATTATATAACATCCGCAAACATAACAAAAAAACTTTGAATCAACAATACAATTCTGCCTTTGCATTTTCACACGTTTTAGATTCCAAAAAATTCAAATTAAATAACGGTACTAACAGCTGAATGTCGTTATGATAGCCCAGTGTTGCCAACATGCGAGAACTAAAAAACTAGAATCAATTTGGAAAGAATAAAACCGGATTTGAATTCAGCGCCCCAAATAACGTCAAGATTAGTTCTCATCTTCTCTGATCCAAAAGTTGACCTGAATTTGTAAACTTGTGTTATACTTAGAGCTAGTTACATAACATATCATCATCATCATCATCATCAGAAGAAGCATTTATTTTATAATGCCCCCAAGCATATGTATCAATACCATTTTCATGTATGTATAAATCTCTTATCATCTAAATAACTTAATGTTAGTTTACATACATGTTGTGTATACAATTCCTGAATTTTTGATTTAAATACATACATTGTGTCATAATATAGTTTTTTCTCCAACAAACATTTTCTAAAATCATTAATTGTTAATTTGTTGGTCACACTTTGTTTTACTCCTTTTATTTTTTTTATTTCTTTATCAACATTATCAATTTTTACTGAATACATTTTAGCTCGTAGACCAATGAACTCCTTAATGACTTTGCCATTACATTCATCCTTCATCATTCCTAATACTTTTATATAATGGTAAATTATAAACATTTTCTTTCGGATATGCAGATGTATCAAATTTATTTTTTTCTGATATCATCATAAATGTCATTTGTTTTAACATCATATATAAAAGAATCGGTATCCATATAATTCAGATTAACATTTTCATTGTACTTATGTTTCATATAATCGTAATGAAAACTATACATTTTAAATTTTGACAATTCCAAGACTGTGAAACCAATGTAAATGGGTTTATTATATACAGTTCGCACTCTTCGCATTTGAATGGCAAGCATTTCGTTGTGAATTTGAAGAAAACTATGAAAATTAGGTTCAGCAATGAGAGCTCTAGCTCCCAATCGTTTACCTCTATTCTCCCACTCACATACTATTTTAATATCTTTTCTTTTATCAACGTTTTCCATTGTCTTACCATATACAGCGTTATTTAGCAATTTGAAAAGGTTCTGTTCAAATGTGTGTTTAGCTAAAGTTCTGTGATGGTTATTCAAATCAATATATTTTTTTAACCAATTCGATTGATTAAATTGAAGAATTCTATGAATTTTCTTTAAAATCAGTCCATGCTGAAGGCATTGTTGAAGATTTCGATAATGTATGATATAATTGGTTTTGCTATTTAAATCTGTTACCAATTTCCCCTGTTTCATGTGTTCAATTTTTTTTAATTCTGAACAGAATGGAAAGTCACTATGATAGTCGTGTAGTGTAGTTGGATATTCCAAATCTACTTCTAATATGTAACCAAACTCAGAATGTTCCCCTACACCACTTCTTCCAACCACTTGAAATTGTTGATGGGAAGGTATTAAGACATAGCATAACCATACAAATTATTTACATTTAAATATATTAGATAATTTGACTCTTTTGTATTGTCATAATCACTAATATATTTATTATTGGCTATAGAATGTCGTTTACTGCATTGAACAATACCTCCCCTAATACCTCGCACAACGAAATTATACATTTCAATGTCAGTCAACAATTCTAACTCTATTTGTGTTGTTTTTAACATAGCATCCCAAGATAACCCCGGGGTAGTATAATATTGACAAGGGTCTAAATTGCAAATATTTTTACAAACTTTACGGAAACTTTCAAAAACATCACAAAGCAGTAAAACATCTACTTTTAAATATAATAGAAGATAGTCTAATAGTTTAGTACATTTAAATGTATTCCAAGCATTTTCAGCATGTTCATAATCCTCTACACTACACGACTCATTAGTAAGTTTACTGAAGAAACTTGAACTGGGTGGTAGCTGTGTTTCCTCAAGACGATTCACTGAATCTAGATAATCATATGGAAAGACACCTTTACGTTTCATTAAATTGAACTCATTAGGATTTTGGTAAGCTGATTTTACTGATAGTAAATCGCCATCGGACAAGTATCCTGCTAACTTTTCTAAACTTGATGGCATAAACCGACAGGAATCTAGAAAACGTAGTTCTTGTATGATGTGAATGAATTAGTGGTTGGTGGTCTAAACACATAAATTTAGGCCTTCACTAATTTACGTTTTGTTCCTTGCAAGCACTTGAAAACTTGAAGGGCAGTGTTGAACAATAAAACAATAGAATTGCCGTATCATAAAACACTAAATAAAACTTTATTTTACTTCTCTTTAAATATAATTAAGATATTAAAAAAAATGCTTAGTTATACAAATTGGACTAAAAAATGCTTAACTGATTTTTTTAAATAATTAATAATACATTATTTGTTGACCTACATATATATTAAACATGACATGCAATTTATATTAATATGAATAGTCAATAGGTTGAGTAAGCAAATAAATAAAATTGTAATTAAAGTTTATTGCCAGTTGGCCTAAGTAGTTAGGAACTGTATGTGCGAGAACAATTAAAATTGTCAAATTTGGCAATTAAATTTTAAAATTTTGAAATTTTAATTGCCAAATTTGTGTTAATGGGTTTTTTTTGTAATTTGATACTTTAATGTGTGTGTCTGTGTGTGTATTTTCCCACGGTTAAATAGGGATGTTCACATTGTTGTTGTTTAATTTTTTTTATATTTTATAATGTTGGGGTAGGCGTGGGAATTTTTGTCTGTCCATATGAGACCTTGGGAGTTTGCGTCTGTCCGTATGAGACCGTGGGAATTTCTGTCCGTCCATATGTGAGGGTAGTTTGGTGGAGGGGTGCTGTAGTAACCAAAATGAGTTTGTATAAGTGAGCGTGAGACCGTGGGAATTTTTGTCTGTCCATATAAGAGCTTGGGAGTTTGTGTCTGTCCATATGTGACCTTAGGAATACATGTCCGCCGGTATGTGAGCGTGGGAATTTCTGTCTGTCCATATGTGAGCGTAGGAATTCAGTCTCTACATGGGTGCTATGGCCTAATAGAAAATAAGAAATTTTTAGTATATGACACAACATTTTTTAGGAAGTACAATATCTCAAAAGTGTTGTATAAATGGATGGCCCTAATGTTTATGGTTCGTTTCTTCTTGCTGGAGTGAGATTTCTTCTTTTATTTTTTAGCTTGTTTTTAATTTTGGTGTGTGTTTACTTAAGATATTTTTAATTTTGGTGTGTGTTTACTTAAGATATTTTGTCCAGCAATTCAGTTATTTCTTTTTTGTGTGCAATGCTTGAGTGTGGGGGAATAATTTGATTATTTTGATCTTGAAGACGTTGTGAAAAAAAATTACTATTGCATAAATATTGAATCTGATATTTTGTTTATTTTATACATGACGATCATCGATGGATTTTATTTGGGGATCTGGATGGTGGTGCGATTTCTGTATTTTGTAGAATATGAATATTTATGCTATGTTTAAGTGTGTGTGTGTGTTTTTGTGATCTGAGTGGCGATTGGAATGTCTGCCTGTCAGACAGGCTGTGTGTGTAACGATTGGTGAGTCTGTATGACAGTCCCCTTTTTTGCTTCCCTGGATTTAGCGCAAGTGGGTCAGTATGACATGAAATAAATTTGTAGATATTTATGTACGCATATACATACAAACAAATAAGCGTTTATTCGTTGTGCCCAAATATTCCCTTGACCATTTGAATGAATGAACCATTGTGTTTGTTTGTGTGTTCTCTGAAATAAATATGTATGTAGGTTTTTATTTGAAATAAAAGACATTTATTTTAATTTTTATAAGCATTGATATAAATATTAATTTAAATCTGACTCCACTGCGTCCGCTGCCTCTACCAACAATTGATCGTCTTCATATATCGCGAGAAACATAGGTATATCTATATTTGGGAGAATTTGCACGTTCAATATTTCTATTTGAGGTTTGATTGCTACCTCTCTTGGACCAGTTGTGGTTGGCTGCGACGACACCGCTAAAAGGAGATCCTCATCGCCTGTTAGCAACTCTTCATATGCTGCATTTTCTGGGGCTGCGTCAGACGTTGACTGCGAAGACACCGCTAAAAGGAGATCCTCATCGCCTGTTAGCATCTCTTCATATGCTGCATTTTCTGGGACTGCGTCAGGTGTTGGCTGCGATGACAGCTCTAGGAAAATATCCTCATCTCCTTCAAGATATCTATGGAATTCTTCCTGTCTGGCTCTTCTCAGATATTCCTTCAAGTGATGCCGCTGAAGTCTGCGATACAATGGAGTGTACCAGAAGGGCTTCATTTTACAAATAAAAGCTCAACTTAAAATTTTAATAATTCTGCTTTTGAAAATTTGTTTAGCTACAAAACTTTTGTAGTTTGTCATTTACATAAATATTGTCCACGTAGCAGTTTCTTTTACTACAAAATTTTGAAACGTCTCTACATGCATAAGCATGTCTACGTATTCTGTGCATATCACTTATCAAAATGTTTGTTTACATAAATATTGTCTACGTAGCAGTTTCATTCCCTTAAACATTTTGGAACGTCTCTACATGCATAAGCATGTCTACGTATTCTGTGCATATCACTTATCAAAATGTTTGTTTACATAAATATTGTCTACGTAGCAGTTTCATTCTCTTAAACATTTTGGAACGTCTCTACATGTATAAGCATGTCTACGTATTCTGTGCATATCACTTATCAAAATGTTTGTTTACATAAATATTGTCCACGTAGCAGTTTCTTTTGCTACATAATTTTGGAACGTCTCTACATGCATAAGCATGCCTATATATTCTGTGCATATCACTTATCAAAATGTTTGTTTACATAAATATTGTCCACGTAGCAGTTTCTTTTGCTACATAATTTTGGAACGTCTCTACATGCATAAGCATGTCTACATATTCTGTGCATATCACTTATCAAAATGTTTGTTTACATAAATATTGTCTACGTAGCAGTTTCATTCCCTTAAACATTTTGTATCGTAGCGGCATGCATAAGCATGTCCCTGTACTCTGTATATATCACATTCCGTTCAAAACTTTGTAACGTATCTGCATGCACAAGCATGTCTCTGTACTCTGTACATATCACTTATCAAAATGTTTGTTTACATAAATATTGTCTACGTAGCAGTTTCATTCCCTTAAACATTTTGTATCGGCATGCATAAGCTGTATCTCATATACCCGCTGTACTTCTAAAACTACTTTTTTAAAATTTTGCAACCAACGATTTTTGTAGCTACAAGTTACTAACTACGCAAATACTGAAAACTACTTTTTGAAATGTAGCATACTAGACCATACTAAAGATTTTCACGAATTAATGTAAATCAAATTTTTTAAGATTAAAGTCAGTACATTTTTGTATATAAAACCAATAAGTCGTGAATATTTCAAAACTCCTTGTGTTTTAAAAAATAGAACTTTTTTTATATTACAAACTAAAAACAGTATATAAGTGCATTTATAAGTTGTTTCAACATATATATTAAGGTTTTTTCAATAAATAAATATTAAAAACAATTTAAAAAAAAAATGAGTTCTTCAGTTTTCCGTTGTAATATCTGTAATAAGCAATTCAGATACCAAAAGTGCTATTTAAATCATTGCAAAAGTCATGTTCAACCCCAAGATGTGCAGCAGTCCGTACAACACCAAGATGTATATCATTCCATACAACCCTATAACCCAATGGTCTACAACAATTTGCTATATCAGTATCCCGTGCAGTATCAGTATCCAGTACAGAATCAGTATCCCGTGCAGTATCAGTATCCAGTGCAGAATCAGTATCCAGTGCAGTATCAGTATCCAGTGCAGAATCAGTATCCAGTGCAGTATCAGTATCCAGTGCAGGCTCCAGCGTATCCTTTGTATCCGTATCCAGTGTCAACCAACCAATTCACAGCACCTATGGAAATTCCATATCCCATTGAATATAGTGTACAGTTGCAGCAAAATAATAGACCCAATAATAATTACCCAAGCTATTTGCCCGTAGAGAATTCTCCTCAAGACATGGATATAAGTCAAGTTATTCCACATGATCAAGCAAATACTCAAAATGATGAAGTAGAAATGGATATCTCAAATTCTGCGGATGATCTACTCTCTCAAGCTCCAAATGAACGCAAATATTATATAATAAATAGTGCTTTTAAAAATAATATTACAACATTTGGAGTTCTAATAAATAAGGATTGTATTCTATTTGAAGATGTTATTGTGGATAATAAAACTATAATCAAAGAAAGACTTGAAAATAGTCTTGCCGTGCACAACATCATTAAATTTAATATTACTCTAATTGGAGAGTATATTAAAATTGTAAGCGATGAAATGGAATTGTGTACTATTTCTCACCGGGCAAAGATGGATCTTCTGTGCATTGGAGATGATGTTGAGGAACTTATGGCAAAGCAATTTCAAGAAATCCACAACAAAATGTCTGAATTCCAAGAACGGGATTCAGGATGGACTTTAATAAGAATTGTTCGCCTCGAAATCGCCATAAATAAGTCATCTTTGGTGAGAGGATCGAACTGGATAAGTACGCCGGATAAATTAAAAAGTAGAGCTGCCTGCATAAATGTTGAAAACAAGGACATTTACTGCTTTAAATGGGCTATAATATCTGCACTGGATACCTCTGTTATTAAAACACCACAACGTTGCAGCTCATACAACATTGCAGACATCAGCGCTGACATCATATACATGCAAAACGGAAATGAGCTTGATTTTAAAAATTTAAAGTTTCCGTTGGCATTAAAGAGTATTAGGATATTTGAAGAAAGTAATCCTAATATCAGCGTCAATGTATTCGGATACAACGATGAAAGGAATGAAATTGTTGGACCATTCTATAACACCAAGAATGAAAAATCTCAACATATAAATTTGTTATTATTAGAAAATGCTGGAGGATATCAGCATTATATTCTTATAACAAATATATCAAAGTAAGTAAAGAAATATACATTTATTTACGTAAATATATTAATATGTATTCTTATAACTCTTTTCTTTCCATAGACTTTTAAAATCCCAGACTACCAAGCACTGCAGAAAACTTCTGTTTTGTAACAGCTGCCTCCACTATACCCACAATGAGAGGACGTTAGAACAACATAAAGAAGAATGTGGGAAAATTGTTGCGGAGCTACCGTCTGAGGAAAAAGCGGTGTTGCAGTTTAAAGACCAGCAACGACAAATGGATGTACCATTTGTTGTGTATGCAGACTTTGAATGCATACTGCAGGAGGTTAATATTAGAGTAAGTGATAAAAGTAATTATATTAAGAAGCACATACCATGTGCTTATAGTTATTATATTAAATGTAAGCATAATGATAATTTAGATAAATTTAAATTATATACGGGTAGGGATGCAGCAGAAAAGTTTGTAGAAAATTTGATTGAAGATTGTGAAGATATTTATAATGAATATTTAGCAAACAAAATTAAAATGGATGCTTTATCTCCTTTCGAAATTTTTAATTTACAAAATGCAATAAATTGTCATATTTGTCACAAACATCTAGGCAATGATAGAGTGGGAGATCACTGTCACATAAGTGGTAAATTTAGAGGCGCAGCTCATAAGATTTGCAATTTAAAATTTCAAGTTCCTAAATTTATACCAGTTTATTTCCACAATTATTCTTCCTATGACTCGCACCTTTTTGTTAAAGAGTTGGGTAAAAAATCCGACAATATAAAAGTCCTTCCGCTCAACAAAGAATTATATATATCACAGTCTACATTTTCAAAAATGACCGACAACTACAACCTTGAAATTAGATTTTTAGATACAATTCGTTTTATGTCAGATAGTTTAGAATCTTTAGCCAATAATCTTTCAGAGCAAGACTTTAACATTATTAAAAAACAATTCAAAACCAAAACAGAGTTTGATCTTGTGAGAAGAAAAGGCGTTTTTCCCTATGATTTTCTAGATTCTTTTGAAAAATTGAATGTTGGTGAACTTCCAGCAAGGGAAGATTTCTTCAACCAGCTCAATAATAAGGAGTGCTCGATTGAAGACTATGATCATGCAAAAGAAGTTTGGAATGCTTTCAGCTGCAAAACCTTGCAAGATTACATGGAAGTATATTTAAAAACGGATGTGCTCTTACTTGCAGATATATTTGAAAGTTTTAGAAAGGTTTGCAAGAACATCTACCACTTAGATCCATGTCAGTATTACACTGCACCAGGACTATCGTGGGATGCTATGTTGAAGCATACAAATTTAGAATTAGAGCTTTTGACGGATATAGATATGTACAATTTCTTCAAGAAAGGAATACGTGGTGGGCTTGTACAATGTAGTAATCGTTATTCAAAAGCTAACAATAAATATTTAGCTGATTTTGATAGAGAGAAGCCCTCAGAATTTATTGTGTACTTAGACGCAAATAACCTTTACGGTTGGGCAATGTCTGAGTATCTACCTTATGGTGGATTCAAATGGATGTCAACTGAAGAGCTAAACCTAGATCCGACAACCATAGAGGATAGTTCAAGCGATGGATATGTCTATGAAGTTACTTTAGACTATCCTTCTCATTTGCACGACTCTCACAATGACCTTCCTTTCTGTCCAGAAAATAAAAAAATTTTGCAAACAAAGCACATTAAATTACTAGCAGATTTTTCTACAAAACAAACATATGTCATACATTATAGAGTTCTTAAACAATGTTTGCAGTATGGTCTAGTTCTAAAGAAAGTACATCGAATTCTCACCTATAAGCAATCAACCTGGTTGAAAAGTTATATAGACTTGAATACCAAACGTAGGGCTACTGCAAAAAATGTTTTTGAAAAAAATTTCTTTAAGTTGTTAAATAATGCAGTATATGGTAAAACTATGGAGAATGTGGAAAAGAGAAAAGATGTACGAATAGTTACTAACTGGAATAGGACAAACTGTAATCATTTAGGAGCTCAAGATTGGATATCTAAACCTAATTTTCATAGTTTGTCAATATTTTCTGAGGATATGGTTGCGATTGAAATGAAAATAGTGAAAACCTATTACAATAAACCCATATATTTAGGATTTTGTGTATTAGAGCTTTCCAAATGGAAAATGTATGATTTCCATTATGGGTACATGCAACCAAAATTCAAGACAAACCTATCATTAAACTATATGGACACAGACTTTTTCATTTACACAGTACAAACTGAAGATTTCTATGCTGACATAAAAACTGACGACGACCATAAGTTTGATACTTCAGATTACCCAAAAGACAATGTATATGGATTTCCTCTGGTAAACAAAAAGGTGTTGGGTATGATGAAGGATGAGAATTGTGGAAAGGTAATGAAGGAATTTGTAGGATTGCGATCAAAAATGTACTCTTTTAGTGTGCAATATCAAAGTGATATTAAAAAATCGAAAGGAGTAAAGAACTGCATTCTTAATAATTATAGTATAGCTTCATATAGAAATTGCTTATTCAATAAGTCGACTGTGTATGATGATATGCTAACATTTAAATCAAAAATTCATCAAATTTACTCAAATCAAATAAATAAAGTAGTATTAAATTATGCAGATGATAAAAGAAAAATAAGAAGTGATGATAAAAGTACGTATGCATGGTATCATTTTCGAATCGAAGAAACCAATCCCGATTACGAACTTGATATGCTATTGTGGGAAATTTCAAGATTAGAAAAGGAATGGAATAACTGCAACTAATTTTTTAGGTAATAATTTCTATGTGTAAGTAGTTAAATCTAGTAATAAAAGAAAACATGTTTTATGTTTAAGTTAAATATTGTTTTATTGTTAAGAGAGAGTGAGAAAAAACCAGAATTTTACAAATATATTATATATTAAAAAACATTAAAGATTTTGTTTTATTCTGATTATTTACTTTTAATGAAATAATGCATAATATGAATTAATTAAATGGCTAATTGCCATTTTTCTTAAATAATATACCGAACACCGGCAGGTGTCTGGTCCCTCCACACAATCCGGATGGTTCCAAGGACAGGATTTGAAATGGCCATCGTCCTTGTCTTCATCTTCCATTATACCCATTTCTTCGTTTTGATCCAACATGTCTAGGAAATATTTCATCATATCCCGGTGTTCATGTAGTTGACATCCTTCAAAGTTGATTAGGAATTGTACAATCTTGTCTCTTATTTGACTCATGTTTTTTATTTTAAATTTAATCTTTTTATTAGCAAAATTTACTTGCGTTCCGTTTTACTGTTACTTTGCAACTATAATTGATCATTTCAAGGAACCAGTACGAAGGTGCATGTTATGAAATTTAAAAAACGAAGCCTGATCGTTTTTAATCCGAAAAATAATTTAAAATTTTGTGTGCACGACTCAAAAAAATGTATACATATTTGTATCATCTCTCTATCTTTTTTCAACTACTTAGTTTTAAATACTTATATAGATTACATTTCTGCTCACTTTGTCTTTTGTCAAAATAAAACAAAAAAATCATTGTATAACGATTTTCTGTTAGGCTTCTTACAGTCTAGAAAGCTAAAATCGAGATTAGTTTGCAATAAAAGTTCAAAGCTATAAGTTGTGAAAAAATTTCTACCGCAATGGATCTGGTGAAAAAATTTAATTCGTGCAATACAAAAACCTTAATACATATAAAGGATCTAGATGATTCAATCAAATACAACATCCTACGTGCAAAGCGGGTAACAACAAAGTACGGAGAAACAATTCAACTTGAGCTGGAAAACCATATAATGTTTCTCCCGAACCGATATAATGCATTAACCAATGTAGAATTAGAAGATCTTTCGAATGATAAATATCGACTACAAAGAAAAGGAGAGCGAAACCTGATCTTAGATAGCGAGATGCACGAGTTTTTGATACCAAACTCCCAGTACCCTGTTTGGCAGTAAAAATAAAAAAAAAAAATGTTATGTATATTTTGTAACTAATACAATAAAACAACGTAAGAATTTTTTAAAATATACAAATATATGCTTGTGTTTTATTTCAACTCTTTAGTTGCTTCATAAAGAAATTTTAAACATAAATGACCACAATTAAATGTATTAAAGTTTTGATATTGATTGTAGTTGTATTCAATATTTCTACCTAGATATTTTATTAATTCTAAAGGAGGTTGTAAATTTCCAAAGCTGTCGAAATATTGTTTTTCATCCTTGTTTCTATAGTATGCTACCCAATGAGTACCTGGTCCTGCTGATAAATCTAAATTAATTATTCCACATTCTACTGTCCTTGGCCGTTTTGGTAGAGAATCCAACATATAAACTCCTCTAAAGTGTGGAATATTTCTTGAAAATTTTCTTAGATCAAATTCTGATAATGGTCTGTTGGGTAGCATTTCTAATAGTTTTTTGAATGATCTTTACAAACAAGTCCATAACCCTTTTTATATGGTTTAAGGTACAGTCCTTCTCCCACAGCAATAGACTCCATTGCCTTATTGTGTCTGGTGGCTTCCTCAAGTTGTTTTTTTGCGTCCTTTGTTGCATTTACAGTCTTAGCTATAGCGGCACCTCCAGTTGTTAGACTACCAAGTGCACCTAGAGCAGTTAGAATTGGAATTAGCGGTAAAAATCCACCAATTTTTGGAACATTGATTATGCGTGGTATTACAACGCGTGCCTTTTTCCCCTTAAGTGATCTGTTGATAACTTTACGAGCGATTTTAATGGCCGAGTTAATGTCTTGTGGTTTTTCTTCCCGTAATGTTTTTGTTGCTGCTCTAATTGAACTATTGAACAGCTTTTTATCATTTAAATGAGTTCGTAACGATAGTCTTTGCCTATTTCTGCTCTTCTTCTCCATACCCATACCAAATTTAGTTTTTGCTTTCATTGCATTGGTCACCATATATGCAAATGTTTTTTCTGCAAGACTGCTATTGTTTGAAAGAACTCTTTCCCAAGCTTTATTTTCAAGAATTTTATCAGCTTGGTGTCTACTGTTTAATTCTTTGTTTTTGGAGTAAGCTATATCGTGATTTTTGCAAGCAGCATCCAATAAATTAATTCCTTTATCTCCTCTATCTAAACGCTTTTGTAATCTTGTGCCAGGTCCACAGTACTGATATCCAGGAAGATGTAATTCAAAAGGTAGAGAATTTATTGTTTTATTTAGTAAACCTTCTCCAACGATAGTTTTCTTATGACTGAATGTTTTTTTATAAAACGTAACCATATTATTTTATTCTAGAATAAAAGATATTGTTTTGTGAATTTTACAAGTAGTTATTGAAATGCGCTTAGTAAAACAACACAAAAATATTTTAGTTCGTAATGTGGATGTATTTTCAAATGACAGTACAAAAATAAGACATAGTTCCTTGCTACCAAATTCTATTCGAGCATTAATAGTTGGTCCCTCCAATTGTGGAAAAACTAATGTAATGATCAGTTTGCTAGAAAGTCCTAATGGTCTCAAGTTTGAAAATATCTATTTGTACTCAAAATCTCTGTATCAACCTAAATATGAATACCTAAAGAATTTAATTTCGTCAATTAAAGGAATGGGATACTACACATTCGCAGACAATGAGTCCGTTGTTCCTCCTAGTGAAGCTAAAAGCAATTCAATTATGATTTTCGATGATGTTGCATGTGAAAACCAAAACAATATACGTGCATATTTTTGTATGGGGCGTCATAAAAATGTGGATTCATTTTACTTGTGTCAAACCTACACAAGAATTCCAAAACATTTAATAAGAGATAATGCCAATTTAATTATAATGTTTAAACAAGATGCGAAAAATATGAGACATGTATACGACGATCATGTTGCCAGCGACATGAACTTTGAAAAGTTTCAGTATATATGTCAAGAATGTTGGAAGGATAAATATGGATTTTTGATGATAAGTAAAGATAATGAACTAAACAATGGTCGCTATAGAAAATCATTTGATTACTTCATCGTAATATAAATTACTGTTCATCAAGGGTATCGCTTAGTACATAATCTGGCTTTAAACTTTATACATGTGATTGTTATAACTGGTCATCTAAGCAAAAACTTGATCTGATACATAATAATCTGATCAGATACCTAACAAGCTGATCTGATAACCTCATCTGATAAACTGATCTGATACCTGATCTGATAACCTGATAAACTCATCTAATACCTGATCTGACACCTGATAAACTGATCTGATACCTGATCTGATAACCTGATCTGACACCTAATAAGCTGATCTGACACCTGATAAGCTGATCTGATACCTGATAAACTGATCTGATACCTGATCTGATAACCTGATCTGATACTTGATAAGCTGATCTGATATCTGAAAAGCTAAAATGAATGAAAAAATTCTAAAAGACTTGGTGACAACAAGAAATATATTAAAGAAAAAGCTTCGTAGTATAAAAACTGGTGAAATAGATACACATCAGCAATTAAGTGATACATTCAAGCCCATAACAGAACCTTTAAAAGAATTTATAAATAGCTCTAAATATATTGATATACCGAATAAAAAAGAAAAGAATGATAAGAAAACTGAATATGAGGACAGTGTCAGTTTTCATCCTCAGAACTCAACAATGAAGTTGGAAGCAAGTACCCCTAAGAAACTAATTGAAGAATCAATGTTTAAACAGTCTAATAGTAAAAGTAACAGCGATTTTGATGAAGACGACTTTTATTCACAACATTCTAATCATGACGAGAGTTATCCTGACTTATCACTATTGCAATCGAGAAATGAACTAGATACTAACTATGGTCCACATAGAGATTATAATAACGAATGGAAATTTGGTAGTAGCAACATCGAGTTAAATCAAGATAAAATACAAGTTGGTGGTCAAATATGGGCTCTCACCCCAGGACTGTTTTCTTTGATGTTTCATAAAACACCAAAAAACTATGATAAATTCGAGCTTGAAATCTATAAAAAAATATTACTTACTACCAATGCACACAGAAGAGATTATAAGTCCGATGGTCAAATCAAGGGGACTAGAGGGTACAAGTACAAACATATTATTGGAAAACTTTTTAAAGAGAAAAATCATAAGACCTCATCGGAATTAACAAAGGCTACTTATTTAGGTAAGGGATTGATGCAGGTAAATCCTCATAAATCAAACTATATATACTGGGATGATCCAAACGAGTTGGTAGATCGACTTAGACTACTGCTTGCATCACAATCTGCAGGTCATACTAATCACAACAACGAGATTGTCTCAATTATTGAAGAACTACGTGAAGCTAATATAATAGTATAAACTATATAAACGCATACACATTTTAAATATAAATTATGTCTGTTGATAAATTCGGACATTATCTAAACGACACTAGCAGTATAATTTCATTGAAAAATGCACCTAAATTGTTGGGGTTATTTTTGGATGCGAACAACAACATTGATGTCCAAAACAAAAGAATCAAAAATGTTGCAAAAGCTTTGGAGGAAAACGATGCTATCAATAAATTGTTTTTGCAAACTCAAATCGAAGAAGTAGAATACAAAATATTAAAAGAATTTAAAGACGATAACAACAAAATGCATAATACTCTAAGAAATCAAATCGAAATGCAACAACATGAAATAATATTACAGTTGGAAGAGAATAAAAAAATGCAAGAAAGCATTTCCAAGATCAGTGCATCCTTCGAAGAAGAAATTAAAAGATTAAATGAGAAAATTTGTAGATTTGAAAATTACATGCTTGTGTCAATTGCTGAAAGCGCATCAGTTAGATCGCAACACACCCAAAAGACTTCTTAAAGCTTAGACATGGATACAAAAAGAAATTTAGTGAACGAGCTCCATAAGGAAGCTCGAAAAATGTTTGGACGCAGGAGAGTTGTTATGAAAGGAATAGACGATCTTTGGCAAGCGGATTTAGTTGAAATGGGGAACTATTCTACATACAATAAAAATTATAGATTTTTGCTAACTGTAATTGACACATTCTCCAAATATGCTTGGGCAGTACCTCTGAGAAGAAAAACAGCTGTTGACACAACGCAGGCAATGGAGACTATTTTTCAGTTGGGGCGTGTGCCAAAAAACTTACAAACAGATGATGGTAAAGAATTCTTCAACAAACACTTTAATCAATTGATGGATAAATACAACATCAATCACTACTCAACGTATAGCATCATGAAAGCATCAATAGTAGAACGATTCAATAGAACATTAAAAGGAATGATGTGGAAAGAGTTTAGTTTTAATGGTTCCTACAACTGGCTTGATATATACAAAGATTTACTTAATGCATACAATAGAAAAGTTCATCGCACCATTAAAATGCCACCGATTAAAGTCAACTCAAAAAATGAAAAACAACTTCTAAATACAGTATACAGTCATTTAAAGATGTACAAAATGTCAAAATTTAATGCAGGAGACCATGTACGTATTAGCAAATATAAACATATTTTTGAGAAAGGCTATACTCCGAATTGGACAACAGAAATTTTCACAATCCAAAGAGTTCAGAATACATATCCTACAACATACATATTAGAAGATTATCTTGGAAATCCTATTAAAGGTGGCTTCTATACGGAAGAACTGTCAAGAACTAGATTTCCAAATACATATCTAGTTGAAAAGGTGATTCGACTGAAAGGAGACAAAGCATTAGTTAAATGGTTGGGATTTTCTAATCAACACAATTCCTGGATAAGCAAAGATGAAATACTATAGATGGAAAACGAAATAAATCGTCATCCGCAATGATAACAACGACAATAACATCAATATTTTTAATAACTAATGTTAATTTTAAAATAAGATTATTAAATATATATGCAAATTATTCTTATAAACCATGGTGTGTATTAAACTTTATTTATTTGTGAACAGGCTGTTATAATGTCAATAACACTTACTCTGAGCTCTAACTCATCAGCGCTATATGCTAATTATTTTCCTCCCATTGACTTAAACGACTCATATGAGTGTGCGCTAACTGATTTTCATTCATACAACAGTATTCCAAATGTAGACTCCTATAACAATATGTTTCATATAGGGGAATATGTAATTGAAATACCAATTGGATCTTATGAATTGAAAGATATAGTTGACTACATAGAAGAGCAATACAAACGACTCAGTCCTGGAGAGCATATTTTTATAGAAGCTAACAACAATACGATGCAAGTTAAAATAAATAGTTCTAAAGACCCGATATATTTTAATAAAGAAAATACAATTGGGAATCTTTTAGGATTCAATAGTAAAATCCTAACACCGACCGATGATCATTACTCAGATCTTCCAGTTAATATTTTTAAAGTAAATCTCTTGCGAATTGAAAGTAGTATCGCTACTAACACATATATGAAGAATTCAAAATCACACACACTTCATGAGTTTCCGATTAATGTGCCTGCAGGCTATAAAATAGATGAGATTCCAAGGAATCTCATTTATTTACCTGTAAACACCAAAGAGATAAGTTCTCTATCACTGCGCGTGGTTGATCAGAACGGTGATTTAATTAATTTTCGAGGAGAGGAAATTACAATACGAATACATTTAAGGCCAACTAAGTAATGATAATATACAATACAAGTATATCACAAAATACGGCAGTCACGTCTCATCCACAGATATTACAACCTAAACCACAATTGAAAAGATCTACTCGTCAAAGGTCACTTACAACAACAAACAAAAGTTTTCTCAAGTCTTTGAATTTCAAACTGAAAACAAAATGAGCTCAATAATAAACGTATTGGATAAGCCATTGTCTGATGAAAATATAATAAAAAAGGACTATCATACCTACATACCATATCTACAATCGTACAACAATAATGATGAGATTCGAATCTCAATACAAAATCAAGATTTGTACGTGTTACCTAGTGAGAGCTATATATATGTGGAAGGTTTCGTTGTAGATGAAAAAACTGGAAAATTTTCAGAAAATTTTAAATTGAAAAACAACTTTGTTGCACATCTATTTGATGAAATCCGCTATGAGCTTAATGGTATTGAAATCGATCATACAAGGTATTTAGGAACAACAACCACAATAAAAAATTTGGTATCTCTATCACCAACTCAAAGCGTTGTAATGCAAAATGGTGGATGGCATAAAACTGATGATTTGAATCTTAAGAATGGATATTTTAATTTTTATGTACCACTAAAAATGCTTTTGGGATTTGCTGAAGACTACAACAAAGTTATACTTAATGGAAAGCATGAATTGATACTCTTGCGCAATAAAAATGATGAAGCTCTTGTACACTCGATAGTTTCTACTGAAAAATCGAAACTTACAATTTCACTCATCTCCTGGAGAATTCCACACGTACAATTATCTGATCAGAGCAAGTTGAATATGATTAAAATTATTAACAATGGTGCTTCTATACCGATGGCATTTCGTAGCTGGGATTGTCATATGAATCCACAATTGAATACAGGAACAAGTCATATTTGGAATGTTAAATTAGCTGCAAGTAAAGAGCGACCACGTTTTGTATTGGTCGCATTTCAACGAGGTAACAAATTTGTTCACTGTGACCTGGCTAATTTAAAAGTACATTTAAATTCAACCTCTTACCCATATGATGATCTTAACATAAAATTTAAAAATGAGCGGTAAGCTATTCTATATGATATGTATGTAAGATTTCAACAAAGCTACTATATGAATGAGCCTCAGCCATTATTAACTGCCCAGGAGTTTAAAGACGACGCTCCAATTATTGTAGTAGATGTAAGCTATCAGTCAATACCGGACCGATTGATATAAAAATTGAATTTGAAACAGCAACAAATATTCCAGCAACGACATCAGCTTACTGCGTTCTTATTCATGACCGCGTAATAGAATACATACCAATAAAAGGTCAAGTCCGGAAGGTCTTATAAATTAAATAACATGGATGGTGATATTGTTTTTGTAGACTTGCAAGGTTTCAAAAATAATTCAAATGACTTCATCGCAAAAGAACTAGCTGTAGTTTTCAGCAACAACGAATGCCTCAATTTCATCATAAAACCTCCTTTTGATTTCGCATGTTTATCGGTCAAAAAACAGAGAGAAGCAGTTTGGTAAACAAAAAACTATCATCATATTAACTGGAATGATGGATCAGTCTCATTTCAAAGCGTTTGCAAGTTTTTAAAATCTAATATAAGAAATTCACAAATATATGTTAAGGGGGGAGAGAAGAAAATATGGCTAGAAAAAATGATTCATCAAACAGTTTATAACATTGAAGACATTGGCTGCATTAATTTTAAACAAATGGAAACTAACCATTCAACATATCTCTATTGTAGCTATCACGACTATGGTGTTTGTGCCTTAAGGAATGCAATTTTACTTAAAAATGAAAATGTTAACAAACTTTTAAATAAATGCTTATAAAAATTAAAATAAATGTCTTTTATTTCAAATAAAAACCTACATACATATTTATTTCAGAGAACACACAAACAAACACAATGGTTCATTCATTCAAATGGTCAAGGGAATATTTGGGCACAACGAATAAACGCTTATTATTTGTTTGTATGTATATGCGTACATAAATATCTACAAATTTATTTCATTTCATACTGACCCACTTGCGCTAAATCCAGGGAAGCAAAAAAGCGGACTGTCATACAGACTCACCAATCGTTACACACACAGCCTGTCTGACAGGCAGACATTCCAATCGCCACTCAGATCACAAAAACACACACACACACTTAAACATAGCATAAATATTCATATTCTACAAAATACAGAAATCGCACCACCATCCAGATCCCCAAATAAAATCCATCGATGATCGTCATGTATAAAATAAACAAAATATCAGATTCAATATTTATGCAATAGTAATTTTTTTTTCACAACGTCTTCAAGATCAGAATAATCAAATTATTCCCCCACACTCAAGCATTGCACACAAAAAAGAAATAACTGAATTGCTGGACAAAATATCTTAAGTAAACACACACCAAAATTAAAAATATCTTAAGTAAACACACACCAAAATTAAAAACAAGCTAAAAAATAAAAGAAGAAATCTCACTCCAGCAAGAAGAAACGAACCACAAACATTAGGGCCATCCATTTATACAACACTTTTGAGATATTGTACTTCCTAAAAAATGTTGTGTTAGATACTAAAAATTTCTTATTTTCTATTAGGCCATAGCACCCATGTAGAGACTGAATTCCTACGCTCACATATGGACAGACAGAAATTCCCACGCTCACATACCGACGGACATGTATTCCCAAGGTCACATATGGACAGACACAAACTCCCAAGCTCTTATATGGACAGACAAAAATTCCCACGGTCTCACGCTCACTTATACAAACTCATTTTGGTTACTACAGCACCCCTCCACCAAACTACCCTCACATATGGACGGATAGAAATTCCCACGGTCTCATACGGACAGACAAAAACTCCCAAGGTCTCATATGGACAGACAAAAATTCCCACGCCTACCCCAACATTATAAAATATAAAAAAAATTAAACAACAACAATGTGAACATCCCTATTTAACCGTGGGAAAATACACACACACACACACACACATTAAAGTATGAAATTACAAAAAAAACCCATTAACACAAATTTGGCAATTAAAATTTCAAAATTTTAAAATTTAATTGCCAAATTTGACAATTTTAATTGTTCTCGCACATACAGTTCCTAACTGGCCTATATATTAATAAAAAATATAAATAAGCAAATTTATTAAATAAAGAAAATAATCACTAGAATAAACAATAACTACATGTCTTAACATTCTGCCGCGCGTTGAATCTTGTTCAAAATATTACAGCAACGTCCTCAGGGTTCTGCAACATCAACCGTGACTCGTGGAGCTGGTTTGGGTGTAGATTGTTTGCCATTATAAAATTTTTGATGAAATTTCCAGGACAATAGACCGATTGCAAGTGTTATGGAAAGAGTTAGTGCGGTGTAACTCACAGAGTGATGATGTTGGCTGTTAGAATTGATTATTTGCGGTAGTCGTACTAGCGTTGATTCATTTAGTTGCCTTTGTAGCCTGCTTAGCTGTTCTAGTTGGGTCTTGTACTGGTGATTTGTAGTGTTAACCAATACCTTTTCTATTTCTTGTGGTTTACTAATCAATTCTATGTGTTTCAGTCTTGTGTATGACGTATGCACATAATTAGATATTGTAGTGCCATCACAGTTTACTACTGTGTGGTACAACGATGGCACTAAGCATCCACACATGATAAAGAAGTATAATAAAGAATAACTGCCTATTTCTCATTGTCGAACGAATTCTTTTCTTCGTATAAATACATTTGAAACAAAAACAATTTATAAAATGTTGTTCTTGTTTTAAATATATTTGTACGAAAGAAAGAATTCGTTCGACAATGAGAAATAGGCAGTAAATGTCGTAGTATACGCATTAAGATTTTGAAGCTACATCTGATTGGTTGGTTTTATTTTACCGCGGCTTCGTGCGCGCTATATGGCGACCGTGACAGTGTGTTAATTGTGATCGCTGTAGTAATAACTGAAAAGTTTTATATTTCGTGGTGAACTAAAGAAAAAAAGAAACACGCGTAATTGATGAACATTGATGATTGTTTTCAAATGATCTACCGCTCAAGCAAATCAATGGAAATTAACTTGTTGATAAGAAATCTACAGAAATTTGTTTTATCAGTAAAAAGCAATAAATGCATCAAAGAATTAATTGCAAGTGAGGACAATAGTTTATAAATGTGCATACTTACATAAACATACCTACATATATAGTGGATGGATTGTATTATATTCTTTACATAAAATTAAAACAAAGTGCCAAAATCATAGAAAACAACAAATTGGAATTATAATTCTTTTTAATATATAAACATATGTACATACATACTTGCGCATACATACATACTATATGTAAGAAAATATTATTTAAAACGGTTCTGTTGAAATTCTTTAACTTTGCATTCATATAAAACAAAATGGCTGCTGCAATTGCACAAAATAATATTAACAACAACAACGCAATCCCTGCTACAAATTCCTCAAGAGCCATTTATTTTGATTGCGGTGACATTTTTACCAAGAACAAAACCCCGTTATAAATTAAGCATATACATATAAAAACCAAACCAGATTAAACAGTTGTGAAAAAAGAAGGATGAAAAAAACAAAACAAAAAAATACCAGCAACAATATATGAAACCTTAAAACAAAAAATGAGTTTGCAGAAATTGAAAGTTCATTTAACTCTTGTATAGAATAAAACGAAAAACACACATCAATAATGAATACAAAATAAAAAAAATGTGCAACCAAATTTTTGTAATACGATACAGTACATTTACATAAATTATCAGAAAAAATATATATATAACAAAAAAATTATGTATATATATATAAATAAAAAACGCTTATTCGGACAAAACTTGGAAACAAATAGTAACGGAATTAAACAGTGCTAACGAAATTAAACGAAAAGAAAAATTGAAAAAAATAATCGTTTCTTAATAAGCAAATAAAGAACAAAACTAAAAAAAAGAAGCAAATTTAAACTAAAACATGACTGTACCAGAAAGTGTCAAGAAAGCATAGCAAACAAGTCAAAGTAATTATGAAAATATGTACCTATATGAAAATAAATCAAAAAAGAAATCAAAAGAACGTGCAAATACAAAAAAAAATTTTAACGGTTATTATTTTCACATCACATGCCTAACTAGTGGCCTTTTCTAAGAGTATCCTTTTATTTACCAATAATATCTTCTAATTTTATAAGTTGTAAAAAAGGGTTTTGAAAATTGCCAAGTGCTCAGATATTTAATTTTAAAATATTTCTCCATTTTTAAGCTGAACATTTGGTTAGTTTCTATACAAGAGCAACAATTTTTACAAAAAGTCTTACTTATGAATTAATTTAAAAGCTACTTTAAGAAATTTTCGAAAAGATGTACCTACATACAGTGGATCCAACTTATTTCAAACCTCTTATATGTATTGTATATATATATATTTATATAAATATATTATTTATGTTTAGAGGCCTCAAAACAGGACTTGCGATACTTCTCGCTGAATGAGAGTGTTTTTCAGTAAACAATTATATATTACGCTCTCAAAATAAAAGAGCGTAAGCGTACATGTGAGTTTTACTTCCACAACTGTGTATGAGGCTGACATCACTGAACCACAGCAATTACACATTCAGTAGAAGGAAGAGAACAAAAACAAACACACACCTTATTAATAAATTTTGTATGAACATTTTTAAATTAAAATTATGATGTTAGTATATCTTGATTTAATGTTTCAAAATTTATTAATACAATACAACATTATACAACTAACTTTAGTCTATATTATTATAAATACTTTGCTTTATGTAAATTGATTGCGTTTTAGCTATGGAAATTCCTCTTAATAAAATAAATTGTAAACATATTAAGATGTGAATCTTTTCTGTGAACAAATATTTATTCTCGTTTTTATATCATAAAATAAATTAAACTATTTTACGAAATAGAAGATTTGGCGTATATGAGATTTAAATTTCATCGCTTCTCTACATATCTTGCTAAACCAAATAATAATAACTTTTTATATACTTTTCTACAATAAATTAAATTGAATTCATAATAACTTTAAAATGCTTTTACTTTACCTTGGCTTTAATTCAAGTTGATGCTACATATAAATTTTTTTTATACTGTTGCAGAACCACGTTTAGGTTGATTATTTTAATGTCATGGCAATGTCATATTTTTGCAAAAACATGAAATAATTGAAAACAAAAGTGCATAATAATATTGTTTAACGCATTTCGATTACACAACCAGGAGTGTTGTTAGAAGAGTTAATTGCCGTAAAAATTTAAATAGAAAACAAAAACAACATGATATTTTAGGACGATTGCCAATTAATAAGTTTAATATCCGAATTTAAAAGTTGGATTATTATTATATTTCATTGATTTTTTTTTTCTCGTACGCGTTTGATTTTATATTGGTTCTAGTTTGCTCGCTCGGATGCCTGGATCGAAGGGAAAAGAACTTACAGGGTCGGAAATAGTACTACAGTTACAAGAGGATAAGAATTTGTTCGACAAGTCTTATAAGTGTCTTAACAAATCGAATTTACCCGGCAGGGCGACACAGAGCAAGCACTTGGATTTGATGGTAATTCACCACAATCACATTGTGACGACTTTCAGGAATCTAGGACACATATTAGCAAAGGGCGAAAATAAACAGGTAGAGGAACTCATTTCGGGTGTTAGGTCAAAATTAGAGTATATTTTTTCAAGGCTGAACATTGAGGTTAAAATCCCTACTGAATTGAACGAATCTTTTGAATTTAAGCTGGAAGAGGACAGTGAGGAAGAACAGCTTCCTTGGGATAGTAACGCAACGCTAGATAACACTTGT
Organism: Linnaemya tessellans; assembly: GCA_951800035.1. Taxonomy (NCBI): domain Eukaryota; kingdom Metazoa; phylum Arthropoda; class Insecta; order Diptera; family Tachinidae; genus Linnaemya; species Linnaemya tessellans. The sequence continues at coordinate 47,435,869 of OX637534.1, forward strand.
ATACCCATAATGGCAGACCAATTGAAATTCATAGAGTTAGCATGCAAAATATTGCCAGATTTCGATGGCAAGGTGGAAAATTTGCAACGATTCGTTGACGCCTTGACATTGCTGAACACGTTAAAAGGTACGCATGAGGCAATAGCCATCCAGCTAATAAAAACGAAATTGTTAGGTACAGCAAGGAATTATATAACTACGGAAAATACAATTGAAAATGTTATAGCTAAGCTTCGTTCGTCAATAAAAGGTGAGAGTGCAGAGTCAATCACTTGCAAAATTTTGAATACAAAACAGTTGAACAAAAGTACAACGGATTACACAAAGGAAATGGAACAGTTGGCAAAGGCACTGAACAACGCATATCTGGCAGACGGTTTAGGACCGGAGACGGCGAATAGGTACTCGACCCAAATTGCAGTGCAATCTATGGCAAAGAATGCTAACAACGAAAAGGTTAAACTGGTCATGGAGGTAGGAAAATTTGATAATATTTCGGAGGCAACAGCTAAATTTACTAGCGTAGCGAACGATAGCACAAGTAGCCAACAAATTTTTCACGTCAGAACGCAAAATAACGCAAACAATAGATATCGAGGCACGAATTATAATAGGTTTAGAGGCAGAAACCGAAATGGTTTCAATAATAATGGCAGCAGTGGTAACAACAATTCACGTCACGCTCGGAATTACCAAGGCCCTAGCAGTAATACTGAGAATTTCCGCAACAGTAATTATAGTAACCGTCGGTCACAGCCTAATAATTTCAGACCTAATAATAGAAATATACGCGTTATCGAACAGGATTCGGGAAACCAATAGGACCCCCACAGGGGAGGGGGCCCGAAATTCACGAACACATACAGGATTGTAGAAATACAAATAACACTAAGCGTTTCACACCTGAGTATGAGACAATTTACAGTTTGAATTTAAATTTTTGTAGTTATATTAAACTAAATTTATCGGGCATTTCAAAAAGCACTTTCCTTCTGGACACTGGTTCTGATATTTCTTTAGTTAAAGTGGAGCAAGTACGAAACAGCACAGAGATAAATAGAACTCAGATCGTTTCTATAAAAGGCGTTGGTGAAGGAGTTTTTAATAGCATTGGTTCTATCTTTTGTAATATTTTTATTAATGGCCATGTAATTGGTCACAAATTATTTGTGGTTGACAATAACTTCCCTATTCCGTGTGATGGTATTATAGGTCTTGACTTTTTAAAATCTAAGAATTGTATTTTGAATTATGGCGATGAAAATAGCGTTTTAATAATCCGTACTAGGGAATTGCCTTACGATGTCCAAATGCCAATCATTGATTTGCAAACAGCTACTGAATTTACTGTGCCCTCACGTTGCGAAACTTTTCGGAAAATTTATGGTCTGGACCACAAAGAATCCTATTTCATACTTATCAAGAGCTAGAAAATGGCATTTTAATACCAAATTGTATAATTTCAGGATCTAATCCGTACATAAAAATCCTAAATACCACCAACAATAACACAACGATTAAAATTAAACAAATTCGTTTTGAAAATTTAACCAATTACAACGTTTTTACAATACAGCAGTCCGATGGATATAGAAATGATGAAGTAATTCACAAGTTGGAAAATAACTTTCCTAAATTTGTTTCCCCCAAGCTAGTTAAACTTTGTACAGAATATACAGAAATTTTTGCATTAGAACATGAAAAAATCACAGCCAATAATTTTTATAAGCAAAGACTTCACGTCAAAGATCCGACACCGACATACATTAAGAATTACCGTATTCCGCAATCTCAAAAAGTAGAAATTGATAAGCAATTCAATAAATTACTAAAAGATGAAATCATTGAACCTTCGTTATCCGAATATAACAGTCCACTTCTTCTCGTTCCGAAAAAATCACTTCCTGGAGATAATAGTAAAAACTGGCGTTTAGTTTTCGATAGTAAACAAGAGATTAGTAGCCGATAAATATCCATTGCCAAGGATAGATGATATCCTTGACCAACTTGGGCGTGCAAAATATTTTTCATGTTTAGACCTCATGTCAGGATTTCACCAGATTGAACTGGATGAGGAATCCAGAGATGAGCAAGGCTCATTTCGTTTTAAGCGTCTCCCGTATGGCTTAAAAGTCGCACCAAACTCATTCCAAAGAATGATGTCGTTAGCTTTTTCAGGTCTTAAGCCAGGCCAAGCATTTTTGTATATGGACGATTTAATTGTTATAGGCTGTTCTGAGAAGCACATGATCAATAACTTACGTGACGTTTTCGAGACGTGCAGAAAATACAACTTGAAACTTCACCCTCAAAAGTGTATTTTTTTGTGCACTGAAGTCGTTTTCCTCGGGCATAGGTGTACCAATCAAGGTATTCTCCCCGACGAATCTAAATTTAAGATTATTCAAAATCCAACAAATCCTGAACCAACAAATCCTGAAGAAGCCAAACGTTTTATTGCATTTTGCAACTATTATAGAAAATTTGTTCCTAACTTCGCGAAATATGCATTGCATATAACAAAACTTACTCGTAAAAACGTCGAATTCGTCTGGTCAAAGGAGTGTGAGAAATCATTTCAATATTTAAAAAATGCGTTACTTAAACCGAAGGTACTGAAATATCCGGATTTTGACAAACTTTTTTACATAACAACAGATGCAAGCAAAATTGCTTGTGGTGCTATATTAAGTCAAGAATTTGAGGGAAAACAAATGCCTATCGCTTTTGCTTCACGTTCGTTTACAAAAGGAGAATCGCATAAATCTACCATTGAACAAGAGTTGACAGCAATTCATTGGGCGATTAATCATTTTAGACCCTACGTTTACGGTAGAAAATTAGTTATCCGTAGCGACCATAAACCACTTTCGTATCTTTTTTCACTTAAAAACCCATCGTCTAAATCTCATCGCGCATGAGACTAGACATAGAAGAGTATGATTTTGAAGTTCAGCATATCAAAGTCTCTGATAATTGCGGTGCAGATGCACTATTAAGAATTGATATAGACTCCATCAAAACTATAAACGAGGCAAACGTGTGCATAGTAACAAGAGGTCAAGCAAAAAGGCAAAAATCAAAACGAACATATAACAAAGTTACTGACAATGAAGATTTAAATATCGTATATAAACCAAAAGTGTACGAAATAACAAATTTTAGAGAAGCAAGAAGAATTCCATTACTTAAATTTGAATTAAACAGAACACATCCAAGAGTAATTTTGAGAAAGGACAATATTACATTAATTAAATTTGAAATCGACGATTACATTTTAAATGACAAAATCGTTCAGAAACGATTACTGTCAAGGCTGGAAAATGAGGCCAAAAATGCAAAAGTCCGAAAGGTTCAAATATCGCTAAACGACGACTTGTTCAGCAACTTGTCGGTCGAAGAATTCAAGGAGGAGTCAAAAAAGTATTTGGATACACTGACTTACGCCCAGAATAAGGTATGTGAAGAATAAAATTGAAAAAGATAAATTATTAAATTTTTATCATAATGAACCCTTAACGGGAGGACGCTCAGGTGTAACTAGAACGTTAAACAAACTTAGAAACTATTGCTACTGGAAGAATATGACAAAAGACGTCATCAGACATGTTAAATCTTGCTCTCTTTGCCAAAAGAATAAATCCATGCCAAAACACGTAGAACCATTGACAAAAACTCATACGCCAAATAAAGCTTTTGATACGGTCATAGTTGACACAATAGGACCATTTATAACGTCTAATCATGGTAACGAATATGCTGTTACAGTCATGTGCGATCTAAATATTTGATTGCCATACCAGTTCCTTCGAAAGATGCGAAAACCATAGCTTAAGCAATTTTTGAGAATTTAATTTTAAAATATGGTCCACCAAAGAAAATTTTAACGGATCAGGGTACCGAGTATAAAAATCAGCTAATGAGTAACATGTGCGCATTAGTTGGAATTAACCAAGAAACGTCTACAGCATACCATCATCAAACACTGGGGACTGTGGAAAGATCACATAGAACGTTCAATGAATTTGTTAGAAGTTATTTATCAACAGATAAAGTCGACTGGGATGACTGGTTGAAATATTTTACGTATTGTTTCAATAACACTCCGTCTAGTGTTCATGGGTATTGCCCATTCGAATTAGTTTATGGCAAATTGCCAACAACATTTTCATTTTTGGAACCAAACGTGATAGAACCTATATACAATATAGATGCGTATGACAAAGAAATTAAATTCAGACTTCAAACTGCACAAGCTAGAGCAAAAACATTGATTGAGAAAGCCACATTAAAGCAAAAGAGTTACTGTGATGAAAATGTGAGAAGTAGCGTAATGAGAATTAATGATTTGGTCTTATTAGAAAATAACGCAGGGCATAAATTAAAATCCCTATACACGGGTCCATTTAAAATCACTGACATTGATGAATATGGTAACTGTATTTTAAAAATCTCAGAAAACAAATATCAAAAAGTACATAAAAACAGATTAAAGACATATAATGATTAACAGTATTAATTGACCACAATCTTTAATTTTCGAGTATCAAAAATCATTCGTCAATTTTTTATCTTTCTATTTACAAATACTTACGCACAAATTATATTTCAAAATCATTACACAACACAAAAAAAAAAGAAAAACATTTACATAAATATAAACATAACGATCTTTATTACAAAATTGTTGTTTTCTAAACTACAAAAAAAAAAATAAAAAAATCAAGGAGTGTTCGAACTCACGGGCGATGTGTTAACACCTTTTTGTTTATTTATTTTATATTAAACCCACAAAAACAAAGAGAATGCAAAGCAACAAACAAATGTACATACATACATTGTTATGTTTGTACATAAGCTACATACGTTGCTGTCTTGCTATCTCATTTTTATATATGTACGTATAACCACGTCACTATTCTCTTTGCTAGGCATAATCACTTTCAATACCGACTGCCAAGCAACGAACAAACACATACTCTTGCATCTTACACCTTACACTTGCGTATGTATTGAAACTGATAGTTTACTGCCCTAGAGGCGCGTATAGATGTTAACACATAAAAAAAAAAAAGAAAGAAACATTTAAAATTGTATTATTTAAACTAGTAAACAAAAAATTTTGTCATTATAAGCAAACAAATAGCTATGTATATTCATGTGTAATTAAGCAAATGGAAAAAAAGAAGAACCCAAAATTTTCTTGTACTTATTGAAAAAAAATATACATTTAAATAAGTTTATTAGTAGTACATTTAAATTAGTTTATTGGTAATTATTATAATTAATTTTACATATAAATTAGTAATTTAGTTACAACTTAAACATAATTTAAATTAAAAAACAGGGGAGGTGTAGTGCCATCACAGTTTACTACTGTGTGGTACAACGATGGCACTAAGCCTCCACACATGATAAAGAAGTATAATAAAGAATAAATGTCGTAGTATACGCATTAAGATTTTGAAGCTACATCTGCTTGGTTGGTTTTATTTTACCGCGGCTTCGTGCGCGCTATAATATGCCAAAGTGTCCTTGTATTGTTATGAAGTTATTTTTGATTAGACAATTAGGAGCAATTTCCATCAACCCAGTGTTTTTTAGTACGATAAATGTGGCTTCCGTGCCACACACCAGCGATGTCTCAACGTCTGTGGTAATAGCAAAAACCCATTTGTTTTGATCATACAATTGGTTCCACGCTGTCGTTTCTGGGATTCTATTCAAGTTGCAATTGGTTGTTGATCGGTTGTTGAAAATATTGATCTCGCATGGATTGACATCAGAATTCTTTTTAAATTTTGATTGTTTATTTTTGCAAATATATTCGTTATCTCTTGTTTTTATACAATTTGCTAATTCATCTGCTGTAAAAGGAATATACTCATCTCTATGTGCATTGGTAGCAAGGTATGATATGTCCAGTTTGATGGCGAGTAATGTATTATTTTTTATTGTTGGGACTGGCACTATGTTAAATATCTCGAAGAATTGTTGATCCACTAGAGGTATCTTCACTTCGAAAATTACTTCATTTTTTGTCACAGCTCCCTTAGCATTCATAAGTTTATACAGTTCGATTATATTGTCGTCTCCTGTTGGAAGTACTACTTGAGATGATGGAAGGTGAGCCTTAATTAGAGCAATCTCATCCTTTAGTTGGTGAGGTGATAATAGCAGGGGACTAATTTTTTCATTATGGGCGTCAGTGAACACGTTTATGATTTCAGCCTCTATTCTTTGAAGATTTATTGCTGTCAATGTTAAAAGAATTGATAGAAGTCCAACAACTTGCGAGTTCCTAATTGTTGACGAGTCCCTTCCTATTTGATTTTTGTTCAGATCAACCATTCTTAATATATCGTTTATCCTTTGCTCTGTGTTGATGTCATTTTGTTTAATAATATTAACGGTTGAGTCAATTATTGATGTTTGATTTTTTAAAAGCATCACGATAAGATTTTTTTCCATTTTTGCATGGTTTATTGTTTTTGACATTTCTTCTCCGTAATCTGCATCAACAACTCCAAACAGTGATCTGGCAATGTTTCCGACTATATTAAATGGTGATCTTTTAATTCTTTGGTGATCTTTTAATTCTTTTCTTTTTGATCTTACTCCATTCTCGTCAGAGAATGGTATTAAACCATTATTTTCCATTCTGCAGTGTTTAGCTTTGCAGTTCCAACTCCTTCGAAATACAGTCCCGGATAATCTTGAAACCTTGTTATTAATAGCAATACTTCACACAATTTCTACAAAGTCGTGACCAAATGAATCTGACATTTGATCTGTATGTAAAATTGCTCACTGAATCCGAATATGAAATCAAAATGGTCAAAAGTAGAACAGTTTTCGAGATATTGCGTAATAACCGTTTTTTGCGTTTTCTAAAAAGGTTATGTCACTACAGTGAACATACCTTCAAAACAGCTTGGAGGATTTTGAAAGTCTTTTTTGCCGTTGAAAGACAATAAAATTATCAAAACAATCACGGGACGCTTGTAAAAATTGGTTAAGAATTTAGAGTTTTACAGTTGACCAAAGGTTGAACTTCACGAAAATTTTATTGATTTTTTGAAATTTTGCTCTTTTCAACTTCTTTTTTTTAAACCAAACAATAACTTTTTCTTTAGTTTCATCACTTACGAGATTAATTTATTGCAATACAAATATTACGGGTCCAATAAGAATCAGATCGGTGCAAAAATCACAGAGTTATAGAAGATTAATTAAATTATACCATTTTTAGATTTTTATAAAATTAAAAAAATGCATGTAGGTATAAATTGCATTATTAATAATAAATATTAAAAATGACTTAGAACTGTTGAATTGCTTTGCCTATTGTAATTATTTTCTGCCTCTCGCACAAGGAACCAACAATAGTCGCCCAGCATCACCTCATCATACACCCCTTGGTACCGACGTTCCATTTCTTGTATTTGTTGGTGAAAACGCTCACCATTTGCGTCACTTTCATCGCCGAGGTTATTTGGGAAGAAATTTAAGTGCGAATGCAGAAGGTGTATTTTTAAAGACATATTAACTCCTTTTTAAGTAAGATATAAAAATGAGTGTTAAGTAAAATTCTTCAATGAAAAAACGATTTAAAAACCTTACCAATTTTCTCATAGTTGTTTAGCAAATCACGAATGATGTCTTCATACATCCGAAATGCTTTTTGCAATTGGTTTGAAAAATTTGACGGCTGTGCAAAACTGTACACTCCACAAGCATAGTAAAACTTGTTTGGATTGTTCTTGCAAATAAATGCCCGTTTTGCCTTACGCATTTCGTTCTTGTTAACAAATTTCACGCTTTCTTAATTTTTTTTCGCAAAATTAAAATTTTTTAATATTTAAAATGTTTGTTTTTCCTTTGGGCACTTGATTTAAAAATAGCGAAAAGTGGCTAAATTCACTTAATCTTCTGTAGCTTTGTCACTTCTGCACCAATCTGGATCATGTGGGACATTCCCACGTAAATATACTAATACGCTATGTAAAAATACATACAAATTTTTAATTGTTCGGTTTAAAAAAGATTGATTGAAAAGGGCGAACCGAAATGTCCGAACCGACGGAAATTTTTGAAAATATTTTATTTTAAGTGCCTTCATGTTTTTTAAAAACCCAAAAAACGGTTATTTTGCAATATCTCGAAAACTGTTCTACTTTTGACCATTCTGACTTCATATTTGGATTCAGCGGACAATTTTACATATAGATTAGGTGTCAAATGCGTTTGGTCAAAAAACTGTTCTGTAGTATAGTTTGTTGCATAATACAGTAGGAACAAAGGGAAGCGCTATTAACATAGCAAGCATTAATGAACCTTTTGAGATCTCGGGTCTTTTTGATGTTTGATGGAATGGGATCATCATTTCTCGATTTCGGATGTACCAATGACGGTTCTTCTTCCAATGGTATTTGATTTTCGTTTTCTTGGAGTAATGGCGCCAGTCTGTGAATGGATCGTTTCAACACTCCTGTTGCCGTTTTAACTTCAGCAGAATACACGTGAACAACTCTCCCTAATGGCCACTTCATTGTGGGTAGATTGTCTTCCTTGAGAATAACCATGTCTCCCTTTTTGAGATTGCCAGATTTTTTTCCATTTGAAACGCTGTTGTAGTTCAGTTAAGTATTCTGTTGACCATCTTTTCCAGAATTGGTGCTTTATATGCGAAATCAACTTCCAATGACACAAACTTGACATATTACGAGTTTCGGCTCGACTGTCTACTTGGGACGTAAGCGGCCCACCGATGAGAAAATGACCAGGTGTCAGTGCTTCAAGGCTATCTGGATAATTCGATATTGGCGTTAAGGGGCGCAAATTTAAAATAGCTTCGATTTCCACAATTATTGTTTCCAGTTCTTCGTGCGTTAAAGATTCTGTTGATACACTGCGTATCAAAAGATGTTTCGCCGATTTCACCGCAGCTTCCCATAAGCCTCCAAAGTGGGTGCTGTTGGCTGAAGTAGTAGAACACGAGACTATGAAGCGGAGGGTCGTGAGTTCGAGCCCCAGCTGAGTCATGAAATATTGTGTTTAATTCTTCTGATCAGCATTAGTGCGTGGTTGTGTTAGTTGTTGCCAGCCTGTTTCAATGATGAAGGCATAGTCACTGATCACTGAACATAATTGGCAGCGACTGACACTATCATGTACTAAAAAGCAGAGTAACAGCACCCACCTTCGTCGGCCCTGTAGCAAAAATTAGCCGGCGAAGTAAAAAGGTTGAAATAGCTACAAAAACAACTGTCTATCTTCTCATCTTTCCTAATCTGTCCCTCAATACTATCCCCTCGTTTTCAGTTCCAGCACAATGCATTGCATATATAGGGGTCATCCCCTGAGTGCTGGTCCAAGATAAAAAAAAAAAAAAAAAAAAAAAATGGGGTGCTCTCGGTGGAATGAAATTGAAGTTTATACTCTTAGCGGGGATTATTGTTTCTTGAGCCTTAGCGGAACGTATGTTTTCAGATAATTCCGCTAATTGATTTTTTGCTCCGACGAAATTGGTAGCGTTGTCGGAGTAGATATTTTGGCAGTGTTCTCTACGAGCAATGAACCTTTTAAGGGCACCAATGAATGCCTCAGTTGTTAAGTCAGACACTAGTTCTAAATGAACTGCCTTTGTTGTGAAACAACAGAATACGGCTATGTCAGCCTTGGTTGGCCTTTTCCCCCTGATTTTGTGATGTATCCAGAATGGACCACAGTAGTCCACGCCGGAATTTATGAAGGGACGAGCAGGAACCACTCTTGTCTGTGGTAAGTTTCCCATTATTTGTTGATGTAATTGTGGTCGTGCTATAGTGCATTTTACGCATCTTTGAATCAAGCTATCTCATTAAATATAACAGTGATTGTGAACCGCAATGTTTGTTATCTTCATGTGTCATAGTAAATAATAATTTTACAAGCGGATCATTGTATGGTATCATTGTATGGCATTATTGGATGTTTTGCATCTGCTTGTAGGTTGGAATGTTCTAATCGTCCTCCTACTCTAAGAATACCTCTTTCATCCAAGCATGGCGCAAGGCTACTAATTGGGCTATTTTTATTTCTGTAGACAAATCTGACAATTGTATTGTTCGAATGATAACAACGAGAGAGTCGTCTAGTTCCTTTGGAGTTAGCGAAGTATGCTTTGCTCGATCATTCATAGACTTCCTTGAGTTATTTATGAAGCGAAGTACGTATGCCAAAATTCGCTGCAGGGTTCTAAATGAATTTTTGTGGGGTAGCATGTATATCATGTCGCTCTTAGTCGCTACCACCGTTGCTGTAATCACTCTTTTCCTTTAAATGCTGCTTGTTTCGGAGAGCTTGGGTACAAATTTTGACGGCCATAAATTTTTTTGTCCATGAAGGAAAATTGGTCCATGAAACCATAATTTATTTGTGGGCAGTCTGCTTGGTTGAAGTCCTCGCGACAAAATATCCGCAGGGTTGTCCGATGATTTTACATGGCGCCATTGTTCAGCAAGTGTTAATGAGTGGATCGTTGAGACTCTATTAGCCACGAATGTTTTATAAGAGGATAATTGTGAACTTATCCAGGATAATACAATCTCAGAATCGGTCCACAAAAGCATAGACTGATTCTGCAATTTTAAGTCAACTTTTACTCTTTGAGCGAGTTTAGCTGCTACAAGTGCGGCACATAACTCTAATCGTGGAAGTGTTTGTTGTTTTAACGGAGCCACCTTTGATTTTGCGCATAGCAACCGCACGACTATTCGTCCATCACGGAGAACTGCACGGATGTACGCTGCCGCACCGAAGGCCCTCTCAGATGCGTCAGCAAAATACGTGTAATTGTGTTTTTACAGGAATCTCACCATTGAATATATGTCTTGGTACCTTGAAGTTGTTCAAAGTCTCCAAATCCTTTCTGAAGTTTTCCCAGACCTTGCGAAGATTTTCAGGTAATTGTTCATCCCAGTCGAATGGGTGTTGCCACAACTGTTGAATAAATATTTTCGCCTTGACAACAACAGGAGCTAAGAGGCCAAGAGGATCAAACAATCTTGCCAACTCAGAAGTTGCTGTACGTTTCGAAATCACTTGTTGTTCGTTAGATTTTACTTTGATGCAAGATGATCGGTTTTGGGCACCCAAGATAAGCCTAAAGTTTTTATTGTTTTGCTCGTACTATCATCGAGATCTAAGTTGACTTCTCTATCACTATGTGGTATATCCTTTAGTAGCCTTGGGTTGTTTGAACACCATTTTCTTAAATTAAATCCGTGTTTCTTCAGAATAATTTTCAGTTCCTTTTGAGTTTCAACCGCGAGATTCAGGCTATCTGAACCTCCAAGACCATCATCCACATAAAAATTTTCTTTTAGCAGTTGCGCACCCACTGAATATCGATCTGTATTTTCTTCTGCAATTCGTTGTAGAAATTTGGTGGCTAAGTAAGGAGCTGCTCGTGTGCCGTATGTTACCGTATTAAGCCTATAATAAGTAATTGGTAGTGATGGATTTTCTCTCCAAATGATCAATTGGTGTTGGTGATTGTCTGGGTTGATTAATATCTGCCTGTACATTTTTTCTATGTCTGTTGTAAAGACAAATTTTGGCAGTCGGAAACGAAGTAGAATTGAAAAGAGTTCACTCTAAACAGTTGGTCCAGTATACATGAGGTCATTAAGAGAATGTCCTGTCGATGTTTTCCCAGATGCGTCGAAGACCACTCTAAGTTTTGTAGTGGTACTGTCAGGTTTTATCACGCAGTGATGAGGGATGAAATATTTTGGATTCGGTAAAGTATCAAGCTGGACTCTTTGCATGACGTGATTTTGGTGACCGCTAAATTTAAAAAATACACAACCATCTTTGAAGGCGGCAAGGACATCTTGCTCATCATCAAGGACATTTTGCTTATCATCAAGGCAAAGCAGTGATCTATCAAGACATTGGCTTACCACCCATCATCAAAAAATTACTCAGCGTCAACATGTCAAGCTTGGAAAATCTATTGTCTCAACAGGAGGTGAGGGCAATTGAGATTGAAAGAATAGTCTCCAATATTAAAAAGGCTCCACTAGATCGGAGGATGGTAGAATTTTACGAAACCAAACACGAGGAATTAAGGGAATTATGGATAGCTTTTGATAAAACGGAAAATACAATAAGAAGAGATCCAACATTGGGAGATGATGATACATATATTACTTAAGATCTGCACAAAACAATTGGAAATACATATAGCACAACAATTGAACTAATTGAGACTCAGATATCTAAGCTACGCGAGAAAAAGGAATACCCCAAGCCTGTACCAACAACAAGAGAGAAGCAAATAGAACATGCTACAAGTGATCAACATGTATCAAATTGTAACATGGGTTTAATTACGACGCTAAAGGCCCGTATGACAGCTTTGACACGCTTGGTGAACGGGTTATCATCAGTAAATAATGACCAACCAACACAGTTTTATAAAATTAAAAGCGAAGGTATAAAAAACTTGTGGTCTCAAATTCAAAATTTATCTGATGATATATGGCAGAAGGTAGAGGTTCCCTCAACATTGGGATTTGATCAGAATGAATACTATACTCTAGAAGACTTAGTTCAACAATCCTTAGTAAATTTGGCCGTAATGGGAGATCAAGCCAATCAACTCGTGACCGATAATTTACCGAATTTACCAAACAATTCAGCAGTATATATAAGAATTATTTAAAATGGTGTCAATTCTACGAACTATTCACTGAAATGGTAGATAAACAACTATTGCCTCAGGTACAAAAATTGTGGTACCTTAAATCAAACGTGTCGGGAGAAGCAGCAAGACTCATAAGTCATCTATCATTAACCGAAGAAAACTACTAAACGGCCTGGACACTATTGCAGGAGCGATTCAATAACAAAAGAGTCACAGTGGCAACGTTAGTAGACAAAATTCTGAACCAACCAACAGGAGCGTTGTCTAGTGCATCAATAAAAGCACTTCATGACACCACAAAAGAATGTCTACTGGCGCTAAACAACCTACACGTCAACACGACATCCTGGGACGCTATGCTGATCCAGCTAATGATTAAAACACTGGACCGATCCATTTACGTTTGGTTTATACAATCATTAGCGAAACCAAAAGAAGTCCCAACAATTAAAGAATTCTTGTCATTTTTAGAGGCACAATTTGAAGCTATGGAATCAATTGGGTATAAAGAAAAATCGGCTATCCATCAAAGATCTGCGTCCTCAGTAGCAGCAATGGAAAGTTGCGCAATATTTGCCGGTGAAAACTCATTGGAACAAGCAATAGAACAACTGTGGAAGCTCGATGATGTAGAATCAAACGAAAAAATCATGTCTCCAGCAGAACAATTATGCGAATCGCACTTCAATCAGCACGTTCACAATCACAAAGATGGGCGTTTTGTTGTCAGTCTCCCATTCAGAGATAATCCAGAAGCATTGAGTAACTCACATCAAATGGCCCACAATAGATTTATCAGTCTAGAGCAACGACTTCAAACGAACAAAGACATTCAAAGTCAATACATTCAATTCATGAAAGAATATGAACAGTTAGGACACATGCAAAGAGTCCAGCTTGATAATTTACCGAATCCAAAATATTTCATCCCTCATCACTGCGTGATAAAATCTGATACAAAACTTAGAGTGGTCTTCGACGCATCTGCGAAAACATCGACAGGACATTCTCTTAATGACCTCATGTACACTGGACCAACTGCTTAGAGTGAACTCTTTTCAATTCTACTTCGTTTCCGACTGCCAAAATTTGTCTTTACAACAGACATAGAAAAAATGTACAGGCAGATATTAATCAACCCAAACAATCACCAACACCAATTGATCATTTGGAGAGAAAACCCATCACTACCAATTACTTATTATAGGCTTAATACATTAACATACGGCACACGAGCAGCTCCTTACTTAGCCACCAAATGTCTACAGCGAATTGCAGAAGAAAATACAGATCGATATCCACTGGGTGCGCAACTGCTAAAAGAAAATTTTTATGTGGATGATGGTCTTGGAGGTTCAGATAGCCTGAATCTCGCGGTTGAAACTCAAAAGGAACTGAGAATTATTCTGAAGAAACACGGATTTAATTTAAGAAAATGGTGTTCAAACAACCCAGGGCTACTAAAGGATATACCACATAGTGATAGAGAAGTCAACTTAGATCTCGATGATAGTACGAGCAAAACAATAAAAACTTTAGGCTTATCTTGGGTGCCCAAAACCGATCATCTTGCATCAAAGTAAAATCTAACGAACAACAAGTGATTTCGAAACGTACAGCAACTTCTGAGTTGGCAAGATTGTTTGATCCTCTTGGCCTCTTAGCTCCTGTTGTTGTCAAGGCGAAAATATTTATTCAACAGTTGTGGCAACACCCATTCGACTGGGATGAACAATTACCTGAAAATCTTCGCAAGGTCTGGGAAAACTTCAGAAAGGATTTGGAGACTTTGAACAACTTCAAGGTACCAAGACATATATTCAATGGTGAGATTCCTGTAAAAACACAATTACACGTATTTGCTGACGCATCTGAGAGGGCCTTCGGTGCGGCAGCGTACATCCGTGCAGTTCTCCGTGATGGACGAATAGTCGTGCGGTTGCTATGCGCAAAATCAAAGGTGGCTCCGTTAAAACAACAAACACTTCCTCGATTAGAGTTATGTGCCGCAGTTGTAGCAGCTAAACTCGCTCAAAGAGTAAAAGTTGACTTAAAATTGCAGAATCAGTCTATGCTTTTGTGGACCGATTCTGAGATTGTATTATCCTGGATAAGTTCACAATTATCCTCTTATAAAACATTCGTGGCTAATAGAGTCTCAACGATCCACTCATTAACACTTGCTGAACAATGGCGCCATGTAAAATCATCGGACAACCCTGCGGATATTTTGTCGCGAGGACTTCAACCAAGCAGACTGCCCAAAAATAAATTATGGTTTCATGGACCAATTTTCCTTCATGGACAAAAAAATTTATGGCCGTCAAAATTTGTACCCAAGCTATAAGAAACAAGCAGCATTTCAAGGAAAAGAGTGATTACAGCAACGGTGGTAGCGACTAACAGCGACATGATATACATGCTACCCCACAAAAATTCATTTAGAACCATGCAGCGAATTTTGGCATACGTACTTCGCTTCATAAATAACTCAAGGAAGTCTATGAATGATCGAGCAAAGCATACTTCGCTAACTCCAAAGGAACTAGACGACTCTCTCGTTGTTATCATTCGAACAATACAATTGTCAGATTTGTCTACAGAAATAAAACAACTTAAAGATGGCAAGGAGGTTAGTAGAAATAGCACAATTAGTAGCCTTGCGCCATGCTTGGATGAAAGAGGTATTCTTAGAGTAGGAGGACGATTAGAACATTCCAACCTACAAGCAGATGCAAAACATCCAATAATGCCATACAATGATACCATACAATGATCCGCTTGTAAAATTATTATTTACTATGACACATGAAGATAACAAACATTGCGGTTCACAATCACTGTTATATTTAATGAGATAGCTTGATTCAAAGATGCGTAAAATGCACTATAGCACGACCACAATTACATCAACAAATAATGGGAAACTTACCACAGACAAGAGTGGTTCCTGCTCGTCCCTTCATAAATTCCGGCGTGGACTACTGTGGTCCATTCTGGATACATCACAAAATCAGGGGGAAAAGGCCAACCAAGGCTGACATAGCCGTATTCTGTTGTTTCACAACAAAGGCAGTTCATTTAGAACTGGTGTCTGACTTAACAACTGAGGCATTCATTGGTGCCCTTAAAAGGTTCATTGCTCGTAGAGAACACTGCCAAAATATCTACTCCGACAACGCTACCAATTTCGTCGGAGCAAAAAATCAATTAGCGGAATTATCTGAAAACATACGTTCCGCTAAGGCTCAAGAAACAATAATCTCCGCTAAGAGTATAAACTTCAATTTCATTCCACCGAGAGCACCCCATTTTGGAGGCTTATGGGAAGCTGCGGTGAAATCGGCGAAACATCTTTTGATACGCAGTGTATCAACAGAAGAACTGGAAACAATAATTGTGGAAATCGAAGCTATTTTAAATTCGCGCCCCTTAACGCCAATATCGAATTATCCAGATAGCCTTGAAGCACTGACACCTGGTCATTTTCTCATCGGTGGGCCGCTTACGTCCCAAGTAGACAGTCGAGCCGAAACTCGTAATATGTCAAGTTTGTCTCATTGGAAGTTGATTTCGCATATAAAGCACCAATTCTGGAAAAGATGGTCAACAGAATACTTAACCGAACTACAACAGCGTTTCAAATGAAAAAAAAATCTGGCAATCTCAAAAGGGAGACATGGTTATTCTCAAGGAAGACAATCTACCCACAATGAAGTGGCCATTAGGGAGAGTTGTTCACGTGTATTCTGGTGATGACGGGGCTGTGAGAGTAGCTGAAGTTAAAACGGCAACAGGAGTGTTGAAACGATCCATTCACAGACTGGCGCCATTACTCCAAGAAAACGAAAATCAAATACCATTGGAAGAAGAACCGTCATTGGTACAACCGAAATCGAGAAATGATGATCCCATTCCAAGATTCCATGAAAAATATTTTAATTTTTAGCAATTTCGCCCTTTTCAATCAATCTTTTTTAAACCGAACAATTAAAAATTTGTATGTATTTTTACATAGCGTATTAGTATATTTAAGTGGGAATATTTTGCGTCCAACATGATCCAGATTGGTTCAGAAGTGACAAAGCTACAGAAGATTAAGTGAATTTAGCCACTTTTCGCTATTTTTAAATCAAGTGCCCAAAGGAAAAACAAACATTTTAAATATTAAAAAATTTTAATTTTGCGAAAAAAAAATTAAGAAAGCGTGAAATTTGTTTACAAGAACGAAATGCGTAAGGCAAAACGGGCATTTATTTGCAAGAACAATCCAAACAAGTTTTGCTATGCTTGTGGAGTGTACAGTTTTGCACAGCCGTCAAATTTTTCAAACCAATTGCAAAAAGCATTTCGGATGTATGAAGACATCATTCGTGATTTGCTAAAAAACTATGAGAAAATTGGTAAGGTTTTTAAATCGTTTTTTCATTGAAGAATTTTACTTAACACTCATTTTTATATCTTACTTAAAAAGGAGTTAATATGTCTTTAAAAATACACCTTCTGCATTCGCACTTAAATTTCTTCCCAAATAACCTCGGCGATGAAAGTGACGAACATGGTGAGCGTTTTCACCAACAAATACAAGAAATGGAACGTCGGTACCAATGCGTGTATGATGAGTTGATGCTGGGCGACTATTGTTGGTTCCTTGTGCGAGAGGCAGAAAATAACTACAATAGGCAAAGCAATTCAACAGTTCTAAGTCATTTTTAATATTTATTATTAATAATGCTATTTCTACCTATGTACATGCATGTTTTTAATTTTATAAAAATCTAAAAATGGGATAATTTAATTAATCTTCTATAACTCTGTGATTTTTGCACCGATCTGATTCTTATTGGACCCGTAATATTTGTATTGAAATAAATTAATCTCGTAAGTGATGAAACTAAAGAAAAAGTTATTGTTTGGTTTAAAAAAAAGAAGTTGAAAACAGCAAAATTTCAAAAAATCAATAAAATTTTCGTGAAGTTCAACCTTTGGTCGACTGTAAAACTCTAAATTCTTAACCAATTTTTGCAAGCGTCCCGTGATTGTTTTGATAATTTTATTGTCTTTCAACGGCAAAAAAGACTTTCAAAATCCGCCAAGCTGTTTTGAAGGTACGTTCACTGTAGTGACATAACCTTTTTAGAAAACGCAAAAAACGGTTATTACGCAATATCTCGAAAACTGTTCTACTTTTGACCATTTTGATTTCATATTCGGATTCAGTGAGCAATTTTACATACAGATCAAATGTCAGATTCATTTGGTCACGACTTTGTTGAAATTTTGTGAAGTATTGCTATTTATAACAAGGTTTCAAGATTACCCGGGACTGTATTTCGAAGGAATTGGAACTGCAAAGCTAAACACTGCAGAATGGAAAATAATGGTTTAATACGATCTTACTCCATTCTCCTCAGAGAATGGAGTAAGATCAAAAAGAAAAGAATTAAAAGATCACCACAGAATTAAAAGATCACCAAAGAATTAAAAGATCGCCATTTAATATAGTCGGAAACATTGCCAGATCACTGTTTGGAGTTGTTGATGCAGATTATGGAGAAGAAATGTCAAAAACAATAAACGATGCAAAAATGGAAAAAAATCTTATCGTGATGCTTTTAAAAAATCAAACATCAATAATTGACACAACCATTAATATTATTAAACAAAATGACATCAACACAGAGCAAAGGATAAACGATATACATATTAAGAATGGTTGATCTGAACAAAAATCAAATAGGAAGGGACTCGTTAACAATTAGGAACTCGCAAGTTGTTGGACTTCTATCAACTCTTTTAACATTGACAGCAATAAATCTTCAAAGAATAGAGGCTGAAATCATAAACGTGTTCACTGACGCCCATAATGAAAAAATTAGTCCCCTGCTATTATCACCTCACCAACTAAAGGATGAGATTGCTCTAATTAAGGCTCACCTTCCATCATCTCACGTACTTCCAACAGGAGATGACAATATAATCGAACTGTATAAACTTATGAATGCTAAGGGAGCTGTGACAAAAAATGAAGTAATTTTCGAAGTGAAGATACCTCTAGTGGATCAACAATTCTTCGAGATATTTAACATAGTGCCAGTCCCAACAATAAAAAATAATACATTACTCGCCATCAAACTGGACATATCATACCTTGCTACCAATGCACATAGAGATGAGTATATTCCTTTTACAGCAGATGAATTAGCAAATTGTATAAAAACAAGAGATAACGAATATATTTGCAAAAATAAACAATCAAAATTTAAAAAGAATTCTGATGTCAATCCATGCGAGATCAATATTTTCAACAATCGATCAACAACCAATTGCAACTTGAATAGAATCCCAGAAACGACAGCGTGGAACCAATTGTATGATCAAAACAAATGGGTTTTTGCTATTACCACAGACGTTGAGACATCGCTGGTGTGTGGCACGGAAACCACATTTATCATACTAAAAAAACACTGGGTTGATGGAAATTGCACTTTGGCATATCAAATCATGTGCATACGTCATACACAAGACTGAAACACATAGAATTGATTAGTAAACCACAAGAAATAGAAAAGGTATTGGTTAACACTACAAATCACCAGTACAAGACCCAACTAGAACAGCTAAGCAGGCTACAAAGGCAACTAAATGAGTCAACGCTAGTACAACTGCCGCAAATAATCAATTCTAACAGCCAACATCATCACTCTGTGAGTTACACCGCACTAACTCTTTCCATAATACTTGCAATCGGTCTATTGTACTGGAAATTTCATCAAAAATTTTATAATGGCAAACAATCTACACCTAAACCAGCTCCACGAGTCACGGACGTTGCTGTAATATTTTGAACAAGATTCAACTCGCGGCAGAATGTTAAGACATGTAGTTATTGTTTATTCTAGTGATTATTTTCTTTATTTAATAAATTTGCTTATATATATTTTTTATTAATATATAGGCCAACTGGCAATAAACTTTAATTACAATTTTATTTATTTGCTTACTCAACCTATTGACTATTCATATTAATATCAATTGCATGTCATGTTTAATATATAGGTCAACAAATAATGTATTATTAATTATTTAAAAAAATCAATTAAGCATTTTTTAGTCCAATTTGTATAACTAAGCATTTTTCTTTAATGTCTTAATTATATATAAAGAGAAGTAAAATAAAGTTTTATTTAGTGTTTTATGATACGGCAATTCTATTCTATCACGTCGGGGTCACCAAAATGTATGATGTGAATTAATTAGTGGTTGGTGGTCTAAACGCATAAATTTAGGCCTTCACTAATTTACGTTTTGTTCCTTGCAAGCACTTGGAAACTTGAAGGGCAGTGTTGAACAATAAAACAATAGAATTGCCGTATCATAAAACACTAAATAAAACTTTATTTTACTTCTCTTTAAATATAATTAAGACATTAAAGAAAAATGCTTAGTTATACAAATTGGACTAAAAAATGCTTAACTGATTTTTTTAATAATTAATAATACATTATTTGTTGACCTATATATTAAACATGACATGCAATTGATATTAATATGAATAGTCAATAGGTTGAGTAAGCAAATAAATAAAATTGTAATCAAAGTTTATTGCCAGTTTTCCTATATATTAATAAAAAATATATATAAGCAAATCTATTAAATAAAGAAAATAATCACTAGAATAAACAATAACTACATGTCTTAACAGTTCTATTCTCTTCTTTTCATTACCACTATCATTAATCAGAATTCTTTTAGATATAGATACATATATTTCTTTATTTAAAGGAATTATATTTATATCACCTTCAATAGATGAAAGTTCTCTAACAAACAAATGACAATCATATGACGAAAGATTATGAAAAAATATAGGAATAAAGTTTGCGATTTGGTACTCTAAATTGCATTTGCTATGAGCTGGACTACTATATTCGCCCGTTAAATGACAATGATCAGCCACACGATCTTCAAGAGATAGAAATTTGTTACAAATATGACAAATTGTGTCCTGCATTTGTTTTATCTGTTGAAGTGGTGATAAGGAATTCAGTGGTTTGACTACACTTAAATAATTCATATAAATATCTCGCACATCCCGCACTAAACTAATGAAAAAATGTTTCGGTGCGTCATCACCACCATAGATTCTAAATATATCTAAACCAGTGTTATATGAACATTTAATATAATAACTGTAGGAAAATGGAATATGCTTTTGTGTGGATTTAACATTCGCTGAATTTTGTATATATACTGATTCTAGAATACATTCAAAATCAGCGTATACCACAAAAGGCACATCCATTTGCTTTTTTACATTCTTTAAACTTACTAAATTATTGTCTGTAGTGGGCAACGTAGTTACAATTTCATTACAATGTTCCTTATGTTTTCGGACAGACACCTCATTATGGAAATGTAATAAGCAGGTATTGCATATATGTATTTTGTTATTGTTTTTTGTTAATTGTCTTCTTACCAATCTGTAATGTAAAATTTGATATAATTATCATTTATAATATATATAATATAGACACCTTGAAAGATTTTTGATCCAAACATAGTGAAATTTTCCTCTATTTTCTAACAGTAACACGTTAATATGATTAAATTTTTCCTGAGCAGTAAAGTAGTATGGACCCACTACATTAGCATCATCATCTAAGCCAAACACATTTACACTTATATCAGGATTGTTGACTTCAAAAATTTTAATTTGGTTGATTGATAGTGGAAAATTCAAGCTTTTAAAATTTAACACAATATTATTTTCCAATGTTATAATTTCGTCTGTTATGTTGTTAATTTTGTAGGATAACGATCTATTTGAATTAAATTCACTTTGACATAATGCTGATATTATTGTCCACTTGAAGCAGTACTCATCATTGTTTTGCACATTTATGCACGCATGCTTTCTCTGTATTGTTGTGGTAAAGAGATATATTGTGAGCCTTGGATACATTTATACTGATTAATATTGATTTCTAAGCGTAATATTTCAGTTAATGTCCAACCGCTATCACGCTCCTGAAATTCACTAATTTTTTTAACTATGTCATCACATTGATTATTGTAAGTAATAAGAATATCATCTATTGTTGAAGATGTACTAAGAATACACATTTTAGTTTGATGTGATTTTATTTCAATCGTACATGAATCGTCTCCTTCTTTAAACAAAACATATTCATTGAACAGTTCAATGTTAAATTTTATGTTTAGACGTTTTTCAATCTCATTATTTAATAATGCGATAACTTTTTCTCTAATTGCAAACAAAAAGTTTTCAGGCATTAAATCGGCTTTGTTTTTATTTTTAATTAAATATGACACAATGCGATTGTTAAATACCGATTTTATACATTTAACATCATCATTATTATTCAGATTTTTAATACATTTTAGCTTATGCTCGTTTGTCCTTTTGTGATAATGCCAATGTGATTTCTGAATAGATTTTTTACACTCTTTGCAATAAATGGTTCTACCATCGCTACTACTTCCTGTACAAAGAAACGAAGAAGTTGGCTCTTCACGGTGATGATGTAAACGGATATGTCTTCTTAGTGATGAATTTGAATTGTATACTTTGTAACAAATCTCACTAATAAAGCTTGCCATTTATTTTTTATTTTTTTTATGTTAGTTTTAGTAGAATATTCTAAACTAGAATGAGGTCATGTTTCAGGAATGAATGTATTTAAACCCTAAGTTGTAGGTGAGGGGAGTTCGGATTGACGGTAGGTAACCCTATGTAAGTCATATTATTATTAAAAGATAAAAAAACCACAAAATATTTCATCTTTTACGTTACTGCGCAGTTGTTATTCATAATCACAAATATTTAATTAAAAACATATATAGTTACATAAATTGTACTATACAAGTACACGTTTTACCATCTCCTCTCCTCTTATGTTTTTACATCTCTTCTCCTACAAGTTTTGATATAAATATCACTGATTTTTTGACAAATGTATTCAATCTTAGTCTGAAATTTGGTGATAAAATAAAGATTACGTCTTGCGCATGATTTACCGTTTGATGACGTATTTGTTCCCTCGAAGAGATTGCCAAATGTTTATTATATGCAAAACTAATACTTTCTCGTACAAAATTAATATTTTATGCTATAATTGGCAACTCTTCACACAATTTACTCAGAGAGATTTTCAATTTACTCAGTGAGATTTCCAACAAGCAAATGAAATCGAATTTATGAAAGTGCAAGTTTTGTGCTATATTTTATAAAAAATTGTGTTATGTTTTAAAATAAATATTTTAAAATAATTATTAAATAACTTAAAGTGTAAAAAACTTATTAAAACTTGATATTTAAAGCTCATAAACTGTAAACAAAAAACCTAAATTAAAGAGAAAAGAGAACAAAAAGAGCTAGCATAAAATGTGCAGTTGGCAATTGGAAACAAAGTAACAGCAAAAAAAAAAATAACAAGTGAGAAATAATTGTGTTAAAATGTAATATTGTTAACAAAATTTTTTTTTTTCAGAAAGCTGTCATTTTATAGTTTTCCAAGAGATGAAGCTCAAAAGAAGTTATGGCTGATATTTTGCAGGCAAAAAAATTTGTTTTGTATGGGAAAAAAAGAAAAATAATTAGCACTTGGGTTCAATATTTATATAAAATAACTATAAATTTACAATTTCAAATAAAAAAAGTGGAAAGTAAAATAATTTTTTTAAAATTGTTTATTATCAAACAAATTTAATTTGAAAAATTGCAATTTGCCCCACTGTCCTGTTTTTACAATAACATAATAGTTCTCCAACTGAATTTTACTAGTCAATCAGAACACATGTTGAGTGACGTCAGAGTTCCATCATGCGCAGAAAAGTATTTTTATTTCGGCTTGTTGACGTAATCTTTACTTTATCATTCTTGATTATATACATATATATGTACATATAACAGTAACTAAATAAATAAAATGAATAGTACAATTGAAATTTTGAATAATATTGGCGAACAAAAATACTCAAAAACTGTGCTAGCACTGAAGGACTTTCCGATGTATGAGTCGCTGGAGATCAAACGATGTAAAAGAAAACTTACATTATATGGGCTGAAGATAATGCTGGAGCTCGAGAATCATATTGTTTTCCTTTCAGCAAAATATACATACATATCGGATGACGTTATCAAGGACCTAACATCGGGATTTTATTCCATAAAAAAGATTCCATCTGGAATTTATTACAAAATTATATTTGAAAAGAAGCAATAAATAAATAAACAACTACAAAACACTTTTTCATTATTAATGATAAAAAATAAGATTAAAAGAATACTACCCTTCAAAGATATTCACAGTTATATTAAAACAATGAATAGGAATAGATTTATAGTCATCGATATGCAAGGATTTTACCTGGATAATAAAAAATGCAAAAGAAGTATGCATTTCAGTAGCTGACTTTGAGAGACGGATCTTTCTCATTGAATCTTAGTGATGATATACTCAGAATTAACCAAAAAGGATAGAATTTCAAATAAGTGGTTGCATAATAACTTTCATGGATTACATTGGAATAGTGGCAACTCTACCTTAAAAGAGTTAATAAAATACTTATTAGTAAGTATGAGAAAAGGAGAGGAAGAATACCCTGTTGTATACGTTAAAGGACTTGAAAAAGTGAAATGGCCACAAGAACTACTTGAAGAAGAAATAGAAATAAGTATAATTAATTTAGATGATTTGTGTTGTTCAAATATAAAAACTTTGTATAAAAACAATTTAACTGTGAATATTTGCAGCTGAGTTTCCTCGTCATCTAAGTTAAATATTGGGGCTGGAGGTGGTGGTGGTGTCGCCATCAGCAATGGTCGCCTATCAACACACACACACATCACATATTAACACCCTACATCGCCTATCAACACACACACACACATCACATATTAACACCCTACATGTTACAAACCTATCACTCAAACGAACAATGCCGGCTGTAGCGTAGGCATGAGCCAAATTTTGTATGGAAAAAGTGATAGAGAGCCCCCATAAACATACTACTTATATGGTTACTTTAATGAATCAGAAAATGTAGATTTTCCAACCCAGAACCGAATTCTTAATTTAAAAATTGTTAATACCAATTTAATTCTTAGCGTTTATGTTTAATTCACTGAAAAAAAACAAAATTGGGAATTTATGTGGGTACCAAATGTATGTACCAAAAAATTTCGATATTCCAACCCTGGAACCGAATTTTTAATTTTTTTGATCTAATTTAATTTCTTCTGAAATATAAAATAGGTTTAATTTACTAAAATCACAAAATTTGGATTTTATGTGGGTACTTATATGTACCAAATATATATCGATTTTCCAACTCTGGAAGCGAAAAAAATAAAAATTTTTTAACTTTTTGGTCACTTTCATGTACAACAAAATATTTCATTTGTCTAACCTTGGAGACGAAATTTTGATTTTTTAAGATTTTAATACCAATTTTCTTCTTCCTGATATATAAAACAGTTTTAATTAGCAAAAAAACAACGTCAATTTCCTTTTTGAATACTTTTATGCAGAATAAATATTTCAATTTCCCAACCCTGGAAACGCAATTTTAATTATTTTTACCAATGAAACTCTTAATGAGGCATGAAATAGTTTTATTTAAGAAAAACGTAATGTTTGTAACCATTTTGGTCACTTTCATGTGCTACAAAATATTGCAGTTATCCACCTCTGGAATTTAAATTTTGATTTTTTTTTTAATTTTTGATATCAATTTTGTTTTTACTGAACTAAAAAATAGCTTTAAGTAGTAAAAAACAGACGTTAGTTGCCTTTTTGGTTACATTTATGTATAAAAAATATTTTGAATTTCCCAGCCCTGGAAGCGAAATTTTAACTTTTCTTACCAATCCTAGTCTTCCTTAGGTATGAAAATGTTTTATTTTACCAATCCTAGTCTACCTTAGGTATAAAGTCGTTTTATTTAAGAAAAACTTAAAATTTGCAACCATTGTGGTCACTTTCATGTACTATAATATATTGCATGTACCAAAAAAACTTTGAACTTCCAAACCCTGGAAGTGAAACTTTATTTTTTTTTACCAATACAACTCTTCATAAGGTATAAAGTAGTATTATTTAAGAAAAATTTACAATTATAAACCATTTTGGTCACCTTCATGAACTATAAAATATTGCACTTGCCCAACACTGGATTCGAAATTTAAATTTTTTTTTTGGAAACTTTTGATACCACTTCTGTTCTTCCTAAAATATAAAATAGTTTTAGCAAAAAAAAAAACAACCTCAATTCCCTTTTTGGTTACTTTTATGTATAAAAAAAATTTAAATTTTCCAGCCCTGGAAGCGAAATTTTACTTTTTAGATTTTTTTTTCAATGCAAATCTACATGAGTAGTTTTGTTTTAGAAAAACTACAATTTTGCAACCATTTTGGTTTTTACATGTACTGCGAAATGTAGAATGAACCAAGAAAAACTTTCATTTTCCCAACCCTGGAAGAGAAATTTTAATATTTTGTTTTTCTTTATCAGTGCAACGCTTGATGAGGTATAAAGTAATTTTTTTTAAGAAAAATTTCAAATTTTTAACCATTTTGGTCACTTTCATGTACTATTATATATTTCACTTGTCCATTCCTGGATTCGAAATTTTATTTTTGAATTTTTGGTACCAATTTTGTTTTTCCTACATTATAAGACAGTTTTAGTTAGCAAAAAAACAACAACAACATCAGTTGCCTGTTTGATTACTTTCACGTATAAAAATATGCAATTTCCCACCCCTGGAAGCAAAATTTGAATAAAATAATTTTTTTTTTTCCAATGCAAATCTTCATGGCGTATAAAGAGGTTTAGTTAAAGAAAAACTTGAAATTTTTTACAATTTTAGTTACTACATGTACTACAATGTACGGAATAGGCCGAAAAAAAATTTTTGTTTCCCATCCCTGGAAAATTTTTTTTATTTTTTTAGTTTTTAATAGACCATTGAGGCTTCCCAAAGCACGAAATAGGTTTAATTTACAAACATTAAAAGAAATAATTGATTTTTGGTATAAATTTTGCGTCGAGAAATAGGTGTAAGCTTCCCAGCTCTGGAACCAAACTTCAGATCTTTCTGAATTTCAATACCACTCTATCTAAGTTCATTTGCAATCGAACGGTCTAAGTCTCTAGCTCCTCTTGGGCTTAGGAAAACCGATTTCACGTACAGACGGACGGACATGGCTCAATCGTCATCGCTATTCATAAGGATCCAGAATATATATACTTTATGGGGTCCCATGTTGATATCGAAGAAATTACACTCGGAATGACAAACCTATATATACCCTTTCACTTTTTTGTGAAGGGTATAAAAAACTATTTTCCTGCAAGATGACGCAGTCCCGACGCGGGGTCATCGGAAGCACACCGGCTCCCAGTCTGGTACCACTCCGGTCAGAAACTTTCGGATGACCACGCAAGAACGTGCGAGCAGATCAACTGACCATCACCAGGCCAACTCTCCACCAGCCGTCGCAAACCACATCCACACGCCGAAGATGAGGTGCCTCCACCACCGCCTTCAATCAGGGAAGAAGTGCCTCCACCACCGCCTTCAATCAGGGATGAAGTGCCGCCACCACCGCTTCTGATCGTGGAAGAAATACCACCACCGTCGCCGATAGTGGAGGAGGTGCC
Source organism: Linnaemya tessellans (assembly GCA_951800035.1). Taxonomy (NCBI): domain Eukaryota; kingdom Metazoa; phylum Arthropoda; class Insecta; order Diptera; family Tachinidae; genus Linnaemya; species Linnaemya tessellans. The sequence continues at coordinate 47,463,254 of OX637534.1, forward strand.
ACCACCAACGCCGCCGTTCACCGATGCACGGCCGCCAAACAGGAAGATTTCAACATCCACCTCGAAGATTGCGAGGACCTTCTGGGCTGCGACGATGATCTGGTAGAAGAGGTCTACCGCACGTTTATGGGGCAGAATGACACCACCCTAGCTACTCGTCCACCGGCAACTCCTTCACCGCTGTCGACTGCTTCGTCTTTTTATTAAGAAGGTTTTATGAATCGTCACCCAACACCACCAGGACGGAAGGGGTTCGCCCTAGCCGACGTCACTGATGCCCAATACCCTACATTGCGCACACGTGCTACGAGCGCCGCATTCGCGTTCGGTTCCTGGTCCCGGGAGCACCACCACATTCGGCCAGTCAGTACCAATGTGTTGAGTCGCGAGCAGCCATCACGCCACCACGACGCACCACCCTGGCAGTAACACCAATGCATTGTGGAGACTCACCTGAGCGGACCGGTGAAACAACATCCCCGCGAGTCCCGGGTACCCACGACCGAAATTGGTTCAGCTCTCTACGGGGCTTACAGCCCCCGTCTCTAACACTTAGCCAGCAGAGGAGGATCTCCTAGCCTTCTTGTCACCGAGATGTAGGTGGTCTATGGACGACACCAGTTACGTGACCCATCGCGCAGCCATACAGCAGCCCTATGTTGGTCCCTCCGGAGCAGACTCCCCCGGACTTAACGAAATTTATTCAGGCAAAGCTGAGGCAGCGACAGCGCTTTCAGCAAGTACGCCTCATCACAATGAGCGAGGGACATCAATTGCGGGTTTCGATCTCACGGAATGGCATAGTACGAGTCTGGACGATGACCTATTGGCCCCCACCCGTATGAGGAGAGGCGATGTGACGAGCAAAAGGCGTTAACTTGTCTTTGCATGCATGGAATCCTTTATTTACCATGTTTTCTTTATATTTTATTACTTGCTTGTTTTTTATTATTTACTTTTAAACAGAATGAACTGTTATGAATTGTTACTATATTATACATATATCTTGTCCTTACTTACTAAGTAAAACACACAAATTATACATATATATATATATATATATATATATATATATATATATATGTATATATATATATATATATATATATATATATATATATATATATATATATATATACATTGTTTATATTGATAGTATTTATATACGTACATGTACAACGTTGCCTGCTTTGCACAAGCGATCATACATACGCACAACGTAGGTAACGATCACGATCTACCGTACGAAAAACTTGTTGGCACATTCCATTTGTTCTGGCATAACAATGCTGCTGCATTCTAGAGTTGTGCTTTTCAGCTCAGTCAGCTGAGCGCTCACTTTAGCTCAGCTCAGTTTACTGAGCTAGTTCAGTTTTTAGCTCAGTAGCTCAGTACCTCAATATAGCTCAATAGCTCAGTGATAATGAAACAATGAAACACAAAAGCACAGAGCACAGAATACGCACAGAACACCCAAAAGTGACAGTTCAATTTTGCCCGTATCAGATTTTCTTACTGGGAAGTCAAGACGAGTACAAAAGATAAATACTTTGCTGTTTTTCGTATGTTAGAAGAAATGGCTATACATACTATGTTTGAACACACGTTTTACAATTTTAAGTAAACAATTGTGGTTGAAAACAAAACAAATATTTTCTTTTAGGGAAAAATGTGAAATAATTCATACAAATAAGTGTTAAGTGTTTTTAAAAATATATTAAACTGTTTCTAAATAGTGGCTGGCGGTCAATGATGTTAAGAAATCAACATAAAAACGTGCCCAGATTTGCAATGAATTGGAATTCACACAGATATTACTTTAGTTTTTAATAAAGTTGAATGAAATACCTAAATAAAAGAAAATCGTTGCCCACCACTTTGGAAATATGAAATGTGGCTAACTTGTAGAAGTTGCAGGCACAACAAAGGATCTCAATGATGATTAGGAATAAGAAATATGTGAACAAACATATTAGTCTTTAGTGCATCCTAATGGGCGGATAGACTGCTTAATGAACTTATCGAAACAAAAAATGAATTCCTCCAAATCAGGGGTACAATTTAAGTTAATCTAAACGCAGTTATTGAACTGCATATTGGAGAACTAAAAGGGCTGAATTTGGAAAAGCAAACGTGTATATAAATGTAAGTATTTCACTGTTTTTATTGCAATTTTTATAAAAATGTTAATCAAAATTTGTATAACTCTTTCAGAGTTACGGTACCTACAAAGAATTTGCTGATGAAAAAGAGTTCTTTGAAGTCATCTTCAGTGGTGTGCCAATTGTGATGAGTTCTCAACCGACATGCTTGAATGGAGAATAGCAAAGTGTTAAAAGGTGTATCAATCGTCCCAGAAAATCTATACGTGGTGGCTATGATTCAGATGACTTCAATATTTAATTTCATGGTTAATTTGCATTACACTTACTAAGAGTAAATATACAAGTGCTTTGGTTATTGTGTGGTAAAGTACATATAATGTCATACGCATTTGAAGTGAATGTGTAATTCTGAAAAATCATTGACAAAGCTAAGACAAGTGGTAAAGCAGCAAAGTTATGTCATCTACATTTACAAAGTTTTGAAACAAGTACATCCGGATACTGGCATCTCATCAAAGGTCATGAATAGCTTTATGAATGGTATTTTTGAGCGCATTGCTGTCAAATCATCACATTTATTTCACTACAATAAGCGTTCAACAATTATCAGTCGTGAAATTTAATTTGCTGTCCGTCTACTGTTGTCTGTTGAATTGGCTAAGGATGCTGTCAATGAAGGTACTAAAGCCGTAACCAAATATACAAGTTAGAAGTAAATGCCAATGAATGCTTATTTTAAAAAAAAAATTTAAAAAGGGAGTGTTATTTTTGCTAATTCATATATGTATATCTAAAAAGTTATGAATTATTTATATTTATTTAGCACATTTTGATATTAAGAATTACAATTAATTTTGGAAAAATTATTTTTACAAAATTCGAGCTTTTTACTTTAAATTTATAAAGCTAAAAAAAATTATCCCTAACATGGCTTGTGATTTTACGCCTATATACAAAAAAATTACTTTCAGTTTTTAACTCTAATGGAATTGTGTTAAATAGTTTAAGACCGTTATAAAATATTCTGATTGATTGATCAATGTCGTTGGTCACAAGTAGAAAGGCCCCAACTCATACAGTTGTATCTTTACATAAGCCAAAAACGTAACATTCATCATAATGGAAACTGTAATTATAATTGGCTTTTAAAATCGTTATTTTTATACTATTAGTCCCGGTTTACACTATGCAATTTTTGTCTCAGCGATTCTTGATATTTAGTGAGGAAGAGCGAGAAAGGAATACAAATGGTATTTATTCCTATTTCAGGATTCTCACACAAAATAAGAATTGCAGCGACAAAAATCGCACAATGTAAACTGTGACTTACAGTAAATTTTTCAGACGAGGTGCATTTGTGTGAAATCTATTAGAATCGCGGTAAAAGCAAATTTTGAAAAAGTATGAGTTAGGTTCTTTCTGCATGTGACCATCGATATGTAGGTTATAATATGTTAATGTTTTGTTTGTTAAGTACGTTTCTAACATGCAGGCTTATATATTATTTATAATTAAGACACAACAAACAATCTCAAACCAATTACATTATAATAAAATGTTATATTGTAAAATAAAATGTTTTGAATGGAATTTATTTTTTTTTTCAATGAAATGTTTTGTTTCAGGATGTTTGTAAATTGAAAACTTTTTTTTTTTAAATTGGGTTGTAGCCCTCAAAAGAAGAGAAAGTAATTTACTTCTTTGATGCAGGTTTTTTGCAAGGGCTATCTTTTTCGGTTTCGCTGCTATAACACTTAGCTTTTGGTTTAGTTGCTGTTACCTTTTTGGTGGGTTTTGCTTTCATGGTGGCAGTCGTTCTGACTGGATTTGCTTTAACCTTTTCAGCGGCTTTCTTTCCAGCCGATGGTTTCTTTGCGGCGGAGACTGGCTTTTTATTTATACCTATTGAAATTAATTAATTAACTGTTTTTAGTGTGTAGGTTTCCACACTACCACGGAGGTACTACACTTAGTGCGTTGCCAATTTTTTTTAATGGCTGGCATCCCCAGTAGGCCTAAACCATTTTTAGATTAAAAAACAAAATACAACAAAACTATACGCATACATATGTATATATATATATATATATATATATATATATATATATATATATATATATATATATATATAACATAAATGAATTCATTAACAATAAAACAACAAAAGGAAATTAAAAATAGGAACAATTCACATGCCTTATAGTATATATTGCATAAAGTCGTAGTTTAAAAGATAATTTCTTAAAATAAATATTATTTGTGAAATGTTTATTTTGAAATTATCTTTTCAATAGAACTTAAATAATAGTAATTAATTATATTATCTTAAAAATTACATTTTGTAGTGCAAGAACACTAATTTTGAAACTTTGTTAGGTTTCAAAAGAGTACGCCGGTCATTAATAATTTGTCCTGTTGCAGAAAATATTCGTTCGCATGGAACGGAAGTGGCTACGATGCAAAGACGCTTTAAAACATATGCATATATCCTTGGGTAAATACCCTTTCGCTCCTTCCACCAAATCAAAGGGTCCTTTCTTCTATCCAGATACTCTTCATTTATGTATTTGTCGAATTCCCTTATTCCTGCTGCAGTATTATTTTCTGGTCGTACTGTTCGGTTGAAGTCAGCATCATATTCTCCCCAAATGTCGTCTTGATTTACGGGATAAGCAATGCGCTCAGTTGGGGCTATAAGTTCATCCTCATTGCTGTTCGGTATCCTGATCAGAATTATTCTGTTTCTGATGGCTTTCACAGCGTTCTGATATGAAATACAATTTTTGAAGGCTTTTCTTTTGAATCGTGGGTCCAAAATTGCGCTCTCTGCATACAGCGGATTTCTTTCCAGCTCTCCAAACCGTATTTGAAGCTCTCTCTTCAATACTTTTAGTATTTCCAATACTTTTGTTTTTGAGGAACCGCGCTTTATAATGCAGGACTCTAAAATATTATAAAGTACTGTTACTTTAGATAAAGTAACACTTTTTTCTGCTGAAATTTCTTGCGTTATTTGATAAAACGGCTTCAATATTGGTATAACTTCATATGGATTATTCTTCCAACGAAATATTCAAATCCGGTCTCGTCAAGCTGAGTGTTGAAATGACAGCATCTTTGAGAAGATAAATTCTCTCCAGCATTTCATATGTTGAATTCCATCTAGTAGCCACATCTTGCTTAAGTTTTAATACTTTAAGACCCATTTGAGTTTGGGTTTGGTTTAGCTTCGTTAGACCTTGTGTACTTTTATGAAAATATTCCACAATTTTCTTAACCTTGACTATGGTATCACGTATTTGGTCAAGTCCAGCTTTTACAACCAGGTTCAGAGTGTGAGCAAAGCATCCGATTCCTCTCCATTGGCCTTGGCGAATTGCAGCAGTGATATTTGCAGCATTATCACTTACAATTGCAGTTACTTTTTGCTCAATATTAAACTCTGCCGTTATATTTTTCAAAAATTCCATCAAATTGTCAGCGGTATGCCTTTCTTGAAACTCATTACAACCAAGTAAATGAGATTTCAGCTCACTATTTCCATCAATGAAGTGAGCGGTTACGGCTAAATAGCTTGTATTTGTTTGCGATGTCCATCCATCCGTTGTAAGACAAACAGCTGTGGCTGACTGCAGACTATCTTTTACTTTATTTAAAATTTCAGAATATACGCTGGGCAATATTATATTTGATAGGGTCTTCCGGTTTGGGAGCATATAGTTGGAACAATTTGAAATATCAACTGTCATTTTACAAAATTCCGGTTCCTCTACCATTCTTAAAGCATGGTGCCCCTTGACAATCATCTTCAATACTTGTCTGTCGATATTTTCTCTTTTTTGGACCGAAGGTGGTTTCCGGAAGTATTGTGTGAGTCTCTGCTGCGACTGTTCCTGAACCTGTGCACTTGTTGATGGTTGCTCATCTGTTGCAACCTCTGATGATCCGCTACCAACTGTTGCCTGTCTGCAAAAATTTAGAGGCGTTAGAGGATGTTTGTATTTTAGATGGCGTGACAAATTTCCATGGGATCCTCCAGCAACACTCAAACTGTGTTTACAATACTTACATTGAGCCCTGCTGTCACCATCTTTGGTAAAATGTAGCCACATTTCACTCTGCTTCCTTTTTTCTGCCATTTCGGAAATTTTTTTTTATTCTGAAAAACACTTACGAAAATACGAAACTTTTTTTATATATATCGCGTAAACAAATCCCAAAACGCAGAATTTGTTTTAAAATTAAAAACGAAAAACACTTAATATTATACTTTAATATTATATTTTAGTATTTTTAAACTTTATTATTATATAAATTATATTATTTTTCAATATTTCGTCACTACTTTATGTGACTTTTTCAGGAAATGAATTATTTTATTAATATTTTAATTATTTTATTACAAACGATAAATACACTTAATATATAAATTTTATTTAACATCACTTATACACTAGCTGAAAATGAAAAATTTTTATTATGCTGGAAATGAAAAATTTTTATTATGCTGAAAAGGAATATTATAAAAAGTTTTTTAGATATTAAATTAATATAATATTTAAAAACACCCTTCTTCAAAACTATTCACTTTTTATTAACAATACTTTATTTAAAGTTTAAACTTTTTTAAAATAATGAATTTCTCGCAGAGACAAACTTGGCAAACTTTTTTTTATTGAAAAAAAACTAGCTTTTAACAGAATACGTTACAAACATGGGTGATTAAAAAAGTTCTAACTATTATATCACCACCTTATTAAAACACCTTGGCCATATTCAAAGATGCCAGAAACTGTAACGATAATATCGCTTTTAACATATTAAAAATCAATCGAAAGCATAACGAAACTATTTGAAGAGATGGATTATGAGCTAAATTGATATATATATATATATATATATATATATATATATATATATATTTATGTATATATATATATTATACATATGTAAATATATATATATATATATATATATATATATATATATACATATATATATATTATAATTACATATACTATATATATAATGTATAAATATATATATTATATTTATATATGTATACATATATATATATATATATATATATATATATATATATATATATATTTATTTATATATATATATATATATATATATATATATATATATATATATCTATATATATATATATATATATATATATATATATATATATATATATATATATGTATAAATATGTATTATTAAAATAAATTTATTTATTTCAGTCTATGGACAACAAAATCCTTAAAGACTAAGACCGTATACATAAATACATAAATTATTACATTACAATAAAATAATAGCAAAACATAAATATTTACATAATACATATTGTATAGCAATATATATACATATTATTATAGCAAAGTGGAAAATATTTAAGCAACATTAGTGAATATTTGCCTCTGACATTCAACAATTCTACACTTATAATAAAACCATTCTCATATACTTGTATTTTTCAAAACTTGTAAAAATGGTCTAAACTTGAAGGTTCTTGACACATGTGACCATAACATAAACAATGTCGTATTTATATATGTCTGGCAGCATATTAAGAAACTGCGGTATCATTACCAATATGGCAATATAAATTAATAAAAACGCTCAGCTCTGAAACAAAAATGCTCTGAAACAAAAGCACTCTGAAACAAAAAGCGCTCAGTACTGAGCTAAAATCATCTATTGAAGTGAGCGCTCATTTCGCTCAGCTCATTGAAACGTTCAATTGAACTAGCTCATATCTCAGTAGCACAACTCTACTGCATTCCATTTGTTATGTTTTGCTTTTCTTACATCAATCGCGTACAGTTGGCATGAACATATGTAAGTACATAGTGATGTCTGTATATGATAAATAATATCAAGTAGATGCCAAGCAGAAATTGTAAAGCAAGCATACATACATACCCACGCTCATGTATGTAAGCGGTGCCAGCCTATATAAGGCGCAGCAATGATGAACAGAGTTCTTAGTTCTTGGACAGCCTGCGTGGAGGTAAGTTGTTTGGTCTTGATATTAATTCTTAATTACTAACCATTTCGGTTAGTTTTAGTGTCCGAAGGCGATTACAGAATTTGTCTACTTGGCGACAGTATTGTTAACCTGTGGGCATATTCTGGTAATCCACTAAAGCTAAAGTGTGGTAGGGGTAAATGACAACCTAAGCGACAGCACTGTTGACTTGGTTGGACATTTGCTTTTCCCACCGCGTCTTGCCATATCACGCGTGAGCCTTGGTCACATTTACCATATATAGTATATATATATATATAGTATATATATATATAGTATATATATATGTATATATATACAAGAATATATAAATGAAATTTATTTGTTGGTGGCTAAGCAATGTCTATATGCATTTCAAATAAATTTCATTTATATATAATAGTATTGTGACAACAATGTGTGAAATAAAAAATTTTCATAATATATACATATATATATATATATATATATATATATATATTTATATATATATATATATATATATATATATATATATGTATTATATATGTATATGTATATGTATATATATATATATATATATATATATATATATATATGTTGTCGCAAACCCTTCTGTATATTCGCCGGAAAGCACGTAAATATCTCCCAACCAGGTCAGGGGTAGTAATACCCGGCTTCCGGTACAGGCTTGAACAACAAGATTTATATAGGAAACAACAACAAAAAAAGACACTATAAAACAACAGAGTATTTTTGATTATGGTATCGGACGGACATATGACTCTACAACTATGTTGGCTGTGAATAGGGCTTTAGAGACCTTTTAAAATTCGTCTCCATTAGCAGCCCACCCTACCTTGTAACATCAAATTGAAATTGGAAGATGCTACCCCAGTCACGACAAAAAAAGAACTTGGTCACCTGCTTGCATACTTACGTTACACACCTACATAAATAATTAGCCGGACTATAGCGTCATCAATGCTAAAATAAAGAACACCCTAAAATATAACAATTGTAATTTCGTTAAGTTTTTTTAATTCCCTTTTGTACAATTTATGACGTAAGACATAAAGCAATAAATGATGAGCACGCTCAACGCAATTATGTAGAAACCACAAAAGCTAAAAAGGCTTTTAATTGTACATTGATTTGATACGCGACAGGACATATGTATTTGCAAATATTCTCAGCCAAAAGATACCATAAAGAATAAAAAAATATTTCTTTTTTTAAACGTTATAAAAATAAGTACAATAAAATTTATTTAAACTATGATCTGCCTTCTTCTAAAAGACTTATATGTATATATATATATATATATATATATATATATATATATATTTATATATATATATATATATATATATATATATATTTTTTTTATGGACGTAATGATAGCAACTATCAATAGTGGCCCCACGACAACTTCACTAGCACCACCCTGGGACAGCTTTGGCATTTCATCAGGGTGGGTAGTATTATCAGTATTATTCCTACGTCCTCCTTAGTTCCTAGGTAAGGAGGTTCGGAACTGATGCGCATATTTAATCGTCATTAGCTAACGAATCCTAAGACGTACTAACTCTCCTACGAATCTGTGCTAATCTGCGAAGTTCTATTAGCACAAGCTGTACAAAACTACACACTCTGGTCCAATTCAATAAGGATTCCAGCATGGTCGGAATAATATTCTCCGGGCTGATCGTACGCCCCAAGCCTTCCTCTAAATACGACCTCCAGTTGCTGAATCGTGATATATATATATATATATATATATACATGATTGGTAAGTAAAACAAATGAACTAAACACCTACAATCAAGTTATACTAACGATAATGTTCTTAACACACTCCCAAAATTAATTGACTTCCCCAGTACTAGTAATTCAACGGTTACGTAAAAATAGAAAGAAACGAACACTTTCCTATTTTAAAGAGCTCTCTAAAATGTACCTTTAAACGGAGCCAGGTAGTTTTGGGTTCACAATAATTTCACTATCACAAAAGAACTTATTACTAATTACTTATGTGAATATGCTCTTTTGTAATTAATGATAATTTTAAAATTTCCTTTTATATATATATATATATATATATATATATATATATATATATATATATATATATATATATATATTACGTTTGACTTTTGGTATCCCTTGAACGGATTTTATATATATTTTTCTCTATTTACTAGACTCAAAAAACTAGTTCTTTCCCTTGTTATCAACATACATAATTTATAATTAACGCAATTAATAATTTTATTTAATAACGACTCTCCAAGGAAATCGTTATGCTTCAGTTTCGATTTCTAATGCCGATTTTAAATAACATACGTTTACAAAGGAATCCCTCACGACAACTTTTTTTATCAGAATGAAATTTATGAAATATTTTTTGAAGAGGTCTTAGGATCTCCAATATTCCCTTTATTTTATATAAGTTTTTTCTTTTTGTTTCAGAAATTTGTTTGCTCACATGTAGGCATGTAATGGTTAACAAAACAGTGTTACACAGTTTTAATTGGGCCGGACTTACCAATGCTTTTCCCTGCCCTGGACCGCCGACTACGTCTTCTCCTCAGTTTTTCTGGCTCGGCTAGACAACACAATTGTCCAGTCACCCCTTCCCAGGTGAAATTCTTTTGGCCACTATACTTCTACGGCAAATCTTCTTCTCAAAAAAATCGATTATCTTCTTTATTTCTTTGCACCAACTTTTCTTGGCACTCAGAGCCTTCTTGTTTGTTTCACCGTCCAATTAATAATCAACTGCTTTTCTTTGCAACTTCTTACTTAAACCCTAATCGATTGAATTCACCCTATATTTTGAATCATGTAGTTTATTGCTATCTAACTCCCACTTATTATCAATGTACCCATTAGAGTTTGCGCCAACAAAAAAATCAATTTATCTTGTCATAGTAATGACACATACATTCTCGGACAAGTTTAGTTCATGAACTCCGCCATTATGGCCTTGAACCTCATCATTTAGGGTCATAAGGTATCATACCAATGACATTCCAATTCCTATCGTCACAAGTCAACAGAAAATTTGGTAGGTGATCAAACACGTAGAAGGTGTTTGCATATTTTCTCATTTTTCCCTAATTTATCTTCATGTTTTTCTTTACCCCATTCGGTCTTTTCATTCTTTTTCTACTTTCCCCTTTTTTGGGTTATATATATATATATATATATATATATATATATATATATATATATATATATATATATATATGGTATACATGCGTGTGTGTGTCAAAACAACAGCTTTTAATCAAATAATTCTACAATTCAATTAATATATACAATATGTGCGCCAAACACTCAACGATAGAGAATTGCTATAAAACACTTACAAAAATAAGTATACCAAATTTCAATTGTATTTTCTAATTTTATTCAAAAGCTTAAGTATTTAGTCTTCAGATGCATTTGATTCAGAATCTATATGTACTAAATGCTCCTCCAAAAGCATCACTCGAACTTCCGCATCGAGAGATTTTTTTAATTGGTTCTAAAGACCTTGAACTGGTTATAACTGCATCCGAAGAAACAAGTAAACGCTGAAACACATCTTCAAGGTTACCCTGCCTTGAAGTTTTTCGGCTAAAGCGTTCACCATATATCTTAAAGTCCTTGTTTCTTGATTCTTGAGCTTCTTCATTTAATTGTCCAATTGGCAGCAGAAAATTTGATGTTATTTCATATCCATGGATCAAAATTTTGTGCACTGTTGTTGTCATGGTGTGCCAGGGATAAAGATCGACGTACAATTCCGTTGTATTAAGGCAGAACTTCTTTAATTTCTTTTAATCTACTTTGAATCCGCAAGATAATGTTTGTAGTATAAAATAAAATTTTTGAATTAATGTTACATCAATACCAGTTATTGCAGAAGACATTTGGGTATTTTGAAAGAATTTGCGAGCAACATTGCCATCATTGCAGTTTGAATAACCTGGTTTGGGCTTATCTATGATTAAATACATCTTAGTTTTAAATTCTGTTTGTATTCTTGACTTATTTTCTTCAACTATACTCTCATTTTGTTTGCTACATGAAGCCAACATTCGAGCATTCATATCAATGCATGTAGTTAGTACAAAGATTACAAATGATAAGTTTTCAGTTTTTAGTGAACTTCACCATCAACCATAGTCAAAAGAGGTGTATGCGAGATGGTATACTCCTTATCACCTAGTTATAATGTTAAATAATAAATGAAGAAGATGAAGAACCTTTCAGGTATCCTATATTGTAAAGACCCTGCCAGGAGTTTTCATATACACAGATAGACATATATCTACATATATATACATACACATACATACACACATATATATATATATATATATATATATATATATATATATATATATATATATACATACATACATACATACATATACCATACAGATAGATGGACCAGGTGTTTCATATGGAAACAGAGTTTTATCTATATATAATGAACCAAACGTTTTAAGATTAGGTGTTTTAACATTAGGTACCAAAAAGATTCTGGGGATGCTGACAATTGTAGACAGAAACACAAACTAGGTAATAGGATGCTAAAATGTGGACTGCGGGAGCCATTGATTTATAATTGGTAGCTAACAGTCGGAGTGGGGGGATTTGGTCCGCATGATACACCTTGAAGTTGTGTCAGCATAGGTTAATTTACTTATTATAGACTCTCTATTTTTGGAATCAAACACTTCTCTAACTTGCCAGAAAACAGATATTTCAAAGTAGATAAAAACCCAGACAATAGTGCAACCACATCTATGGCGACTCATGTACCCCTTAGGATGACCACGTCAGCTGGAGACGACGAGCCACGTCCTTGCCCTACCTCCCATTTGTCCTGGTGACTACGGTATTTGTCCAGGAGCCCAACGCAATTCCCCCTACTCACCTTACCAACCTCCGGAAGAAGGGAAAGATCAATTCTAGTTCATGCTAGTTAAGAATTTATTAAAAGCATTCATATTGCTATATTACAAACAAGAATTAAAGAAAAAAAATAAATTACAAATATGGTTTTATAATTAATTTATAAATGACAAGATATAGATTCAAAAAAGAGTTTTTTTTCATTTCTTTTGGTAGTGTACCCTAAGGTATGCTCCAAATTTTACCGGAACCATTGGTTTTATGTGTGTACTATAGTGGTATCACATACAACAATATGGGGGGGTTTGTTTTTGTTTCCTCTGGAAACACACGAGAAGGAACGGGTAAATCCGTGGTGTTCGGGTTTTTTTTAATGACTCGAAATGCGGTAATAGGGAATTGATGTAAAAGTTCACGGAGAATTTAAGATAGGTAAATTATATAAGGAAAATTTTCACTCATCCGTACGCTGCTATCAGGACTCTCGAAGGCCTCCGGATCTTGATGACAGGTCAGATGTACCAGCTGAAAAAAATTTGGAATAGGCAAACAGACACGACGCGATTCCGTTCCCCCAATATGTTGGCGTTACGCCTTACCAATATTCACAATAGTGGATTGTACTACTGGCTGAGACCAGGTGGATACGGTAATTTAATTCGAATTAACGCGACAATGGTGAAATGACAATAGATATATAAATTTTATTTTTGTTAAAATTGTTTTGTTTTTTTTTTTTGTTTTTTTCTAGGTAAGCGATACAAACAATAGTGATTAGAAAAAAAATCAATAGATATACATAAGTATAGAGAGGGTTATAACAATTTATATTAATCTATATATAAGTAGATCGATAGCGAATTAGGGTTATTATATTATAAAAAGGATTTTTTGTTTATTTTTTTTCTATTTTCGGCTACGGAAAGGGTGATGTTTCAACGGTACAGGCATTTTAAAATATTCCAATCGGTGGCTTTATTCTTTCTTCCTTTGGGTTTTGTGGTTAATTTAAGTTGTAGTTACTATGTGTCACTGGGCTTTGCTGTTTATAGGCTAGAGAGTTTTGGCGGAATTTGCGCCATTTTATTGGAGTGTTTCTTTTTCATCGGTTTCTCTTGCACTTCGCCAAGTTACCGTTTATTTTACCGTTTGGTGGTACTTCAACATTTTTAGTACAGTTGCCAAGAAATTGGTGAGTTAATTGTAGCTTCGGAGTTTTAACTATTTGGTTGAGGAACTTTAACGTTCGAATGGCTTTAACGTTTATTGGCTTTTTTTCTTGCTGTTTGATTTGTTTAAACTTTCTGTTTGATTTTTCTAAACTTTTGCTTTGATTTACTCAAACTTTCTGTTTGATTTGTTTAAACGTTTTGCTTTGATTTATTTAAACTTTCTGTTTGATTTGTGTAAACGTTTTGCTTTGATTTATTTAAACTTTCTGTTTGATTTTTTTAAACGTTTTGCTTTGATTTATTTAAACTTTCTGTTTGATTTGTTTAAACATTTTGCTTTGATTTATTTAAACTTTCTGTTTGATTTGTTTAAACGTTTTGCTTTGATTTATTTAAACTTTCTGTTTGATTTGTTTAAACGTTTTGTTTGATTTTGATTTTGCTAACTTTTGGTTTGATTTGTTTAAACTTTCTTAGGATTTGTTTAAACTTTCTGTAGGATTTGTTTAAACTTTCCGCTTGATTTGTTTAAACGTTTTGTTTGATTTTTATTTTTTTTATTTTTATAACTTTTGATTGGATTTGTTTAAACTTTTTGTTTGATTTTTTCTAACTTTTGATTAGGATTAGTTTGAACTTTTTGTTTGATATTTTCTAACTTTTGACTTGGATTTGTTTAACCTTTCTGTTTGATTTTTCTAACTTTTGATTTGAATTTGTTTAAACTTTTTGTTTGATTTTTCTAACTTTTGATTTGATTTGTTTAAACTTTTTGCTTTAATTTATACTTTCTGTTTGATTTGGTTAAACTTTTAAAACATTTTACACAACTATTATTTCTTACTGGGGTGCTGCTTTGCTGTTCTCTGTTACTTATCGAATGAAGCAAAAGGATTGTCCTCTATTCTACCAAACCTTGCTGCTTGTCTTGTTTTTACACACATCATTCGATTTTCCCGTTATATTTAATTTGTCACTTATACCAGCGGATGAAGGTCAAAAGAAAACACGTATAATAAAAAGGCAATATCGACCAACGAGGTAAATACCTTTAGAAAATATCAGCGATTTTGCAGGTTGGTATGAGCGACATTAAGAGACATGAAATGTTTCTGTAGGTAGGGATATGTTCACTGACATAGGAACATGGTATATTGCAATCTGGCAAATTTGGTAGTTACAAACTAGACAATAATGGTGACTTTCACGCAGGATTGGCTAGAGACAGAAAAACTAAGGACGAAATTCTTTACCATGTTATGTTCCAACGGTTCGACCTTTAAGATCTTCAATCAAATAATAATGAGAACCTAACTTCTCCTTAATTCGGCATTTAATGAAAAGCGGGGACAATTTAGCATTGAAATTTTTCTCAGCATTGCTTTGCGCAAAGCTTCGACGATACAATTCTTGTCCAATTCTAAAATTCACAGGACGTGAACGAAGGTTATAATGCTGACGGTTGACTTCATAAGCCTGTCTAATATTATTTCGAATATCTATTCGTAAAAGCTGTAGATTATCATCTCTGGCAAGTTGATATAACGGTTCATCAAGCAACTTAAGATTTTTAAGTAAAGGATAAGAACTAGCATGAGTTATCATATCTATTTCAAAAAGGGCATGATATGGGGAACCTTGAATTGACTGATGATAAGCATTTCTTAGCGCACAGCTAATTCTCGATAAATGTTGATCCCAAGAGCGATGATCAGTTTTCAAATACGCACGAATTCCAGCTATAATAGATCGATTTACCCGCTCAGAAGCATTACTGTGGGGTGAATAGACAGCTGTATAGACATGTTGAATACCGAAGTTGGTTAAAAATGCATTAAAATCATTAGCACGAAATTGAGATCCATTATCACTGACAAGTGGTTCTGGTACACCGTACACATGAAAAATTTGCTTTTGTAAATGTTCTATAATCAAAGGGGAGGTGAATTTTTTCAAAGGGAATAACCAGTGAAATTTTGACAGGTGGTCTAACATAATTAATAGTCCAATATTTCCAGAAATGGTCTTTGAAATGGTCTAAAAGAAGAAACGTGCTTTCCCATTTCTGGTCTTAAAATGACATTCGGAGCTTTAGTGGTTTTGCAGACATTGCAGTTCCGTACATACGTTCTAACGTCTTTTACTAACCCTGGCCAATAAAAATTTCTGCGCAACAGATGAATGGTTTTAGCCATGCCTCCATGCGCGGCAATGGGTTCATCATGAGCTCTTCTTACAACTTCGGGACGTAATTGCTCTGGTACCCAGAGTTTCCAGTTTAATTGATCCTGATGTTCATTCCCGATGCTATGTTCGGTTCTAATGTAAACGAATTTATCCACAACTTGTATATCTGGATACCTGGCTTGTTCTTTAAGAATCTTATCCTTTAAATTTTCATATTCGGGGTCAAGAAAGTGTTTGGAATTTAAGTCGATTTCAGGCTTAGGGAAGCTTAATTCAGAAATTTCAATGTTATGGCAACGGGACAAGGCATCTGGGACAACATGGTCTTTTCCTTTTCTATGGCTAATAGTAAAATTAAAAACCTGTAATTTTAATACCCAACGGGCTAATCTTCCAGTTAAGTCTGGTTGACGCAAAAGCCAAATAAGACTTGCGTGATCAGTAATAATTTCGAATTCTTGTAATTCAAGATAACAACGGAATCGATTCACCGCTTCTACAGCAGCCAAACATTCTCTTTCTGTCACACTGTAGTTTCGTTGTGCACTATTTAACTTTTTGCTCATGAAAGCTATTGGTTTTTCTACTTGCTGATTATCGAGCTGTACTAATACTGCACCTATACCAAAATCACTTGCATCACAATGCAGAAAAAATTTCTTTGAAAAGTCGGGATTTATTAAGACGGGGGTGGCAGTAAGTAGTTTTTTAATATTATCAAAAGCTTTATTAGCTTCGGTTGTCCAACAAAATTTTCGTTTTTTCAAAAGAACTTCCGTAATAGGAAAGACAATAGTGGAAAAATTTGCAATAAATCTACGATACCATCCTGCCAACCCTAAAAATTATCGAACTTGTCGAATAGTTTTGGGGACTGGCCAGTTAGTGATGGCACTCACCTTTTCAGGATTGGTAGAGATACCGCCATTACCGACTACATATCCTAGGTATGGAACTTGAACAACACAAAATTTACTTTTCTTAAGATTTAATGTCAAATTTGCCTTACGAAATTCTTCTGCTAGGCGAACTAAAGTGGATAGATGCGAGGCAAAATCTTTTGATACAATGATCAAGTCATCTAAGTAACCGAAAACGGAACATCGTAAGTCTGAGGGTATAATTTTATCAATTAATCTGCACATAGTGGAAGGGGCATTACAGAGGCCGAATAGCATTACTGTAAATTGATATAGGGGACGTCCAGGTATGGTAAACGCTGTTAATGGTTTAGCCGATTCAGATAATTCTATTTGCCAATAAGCATCTTTAAGGTCTAATTTAGTTATAAGGTTTGCTTTCGGAAGTCGGGAAAATATACCTTCAATAGACGGAAGAGGATAGGCATCTTTTAAAGTTACTTTATTTAGTTTGCTAGCATCCAAACAAAGACGAACTTTGTTGGGTTTAATCACCAAACGCATGGGCGAACTCCATCGGGATTGTGAGGGTTCTATTACTTTTAAACTTAACATTCGATCTATTTCGGCGAACATCAGGTTCTCTACAGCCGATGAAACTGGGTAGAATCTTTGTTTTATGGGTTTTGAGTTTCCGACGTCAATATTATGCTGTATTAAACTAGTTCTCGATAATCCTTGTTGTTCAAAATTTGGAAATAGAGCGATTATGGTATCTAATTGTTGACGTTGAGTCTGTGTTAACGGGTATAATGGTTCCTCTGATTGAACTCCAGAATTATTAATAGGGGCTTTCGGATAACGGGGTTTCCATTATAATGGATGCAACTTGTGCTAATTTACTTTGATCTATTATATCTGCGGATTCAATTGAACTAGGTATTAAATTAAATGCTTTCCAGAAATCTACTCCTAGGATGAGACGTTGCGAAATGGACGGAATTATAAAAAGATTTAATAATTGTATTTGCTGTTTAAACTGAACTTCGACTGACAACCAACCAATAACGGGTTGTGACTTACCATCAGCGGTTTTGACTTCGGAGCAACATTTACAAAATTGTTTGTTATGTGAAAAATTCATTTTCGCTAAATCACTACCTATGCAAGAAATATTAGCACCGGTGTCAAGTAGACCATATTCAGTAAAAGTTAGAAAGGATACTTTCGCATAAAAACGATTATCTTGATGATTATTGATAAGAGCAGAAATTAGAAATTTTCTACAACGCTTACGGAGCTTATAGAATTTTCGCATTCGAAGAGTCGATCGCTTTGGCTTAGAATTACTATAAGTTAGGTTATCAACATCAAAAAGTCGTTTTCTCTTATCTAAGTAATTTTGTAAACGGACATGGTAGGGCAATTTCGGAAAAAGTATTCGCGCAGAATTTTCCTCTTGCAAACTTACTGGTCTTGGCAAAACGGTAAATTCTTTATTATCATTATTATCACTTAGTTGACTAGGGTTCACTGACGATTCAGGTGTATCTAGTCGTTTAAATTCATATGGGGGTTTTTTAAAAAAGAAAATTTCTTATTAGAGCATTTTGTACATTGTGGTTTATAAGTATTTTTCTCTCCACAACCATGACAAAAGATTTTACGATCTTGTAAGCAATCGTACCAAAAATGTTCGGGATCACCACAGTTCCAACTATAGGCTAACATAGACACGACAACTAGTAGACAGAGGTGCTAAATTTCTCAAATACAGAGATGTGCGTTGCTGGGAAGTCAAGAAAGGGACAACAAATTTCTTTGTTTGCTATCTCTTTTATTAGTTCGAAGTAATTTGACATTTCATTTTTGTTTACATAAAAATGAAATTTCTGGCGCAAATTGGAAAATTATTCATTTTGCGCCAAATTTATTGCTCAAAGTTGGTAATTTATGGATGAAATATCATCTACAGATTCATCCACTAATTACCAATATGGTGCGAATATAAACAAAAGCACAGAAGAGCAATAAAATGAGTTACAACATAGTGGTACCAGCAACAAAATGTAAGTAAAAATTGTGCATATTAATTTCTATAAAACTTATAATTCTAATATCTTCCAGGAGCCGTAAGTGCGTAATGGGATGCAAGGTAGGACAGAGGCTACACCTATTCTCGAAAGAACCGACCAGGTGAGTCAATTGTGTATATTTTATAAAAAAATTTTACACTCAAGAATGCATTACAAAATTTGTATCATTCGTTTCATCAGGAGCCGGACTAGTGTTTAAGGTGAATATACCATTACAATTGATGTTCACCTTCGTAAAGCAGCAAAGCAAAATCCACCAGAAAGACTGGCACCATAAACGCAAAACCCACCAAAAAGATACCAGGAACCAAAACAAAACCGCCCAAAGCTTAACGTGCTACAGAAGCGAAACCGAAAAAGATGACCCTTACAAAAAACCATCAGCGAAAATGACCCCATGAAGCAAGTGAATTGCTTTCGCTTCAATTTAAACTGTTTTTCGACAATCGAAATTAAAAAAAACCCTTCTAAGAGCTACAATATATTTTAAAAGAGCTCAATTTACAAACAACCTGAAACTAAACAATTCACAATATAAAATTTTTTATTATTTGTAGACACAAAATCGGCTACCTCTTTTTGAAATTAATTTTGTAGCACTGAAAAGGGCTGTTTGTGTTTTCTCTCCGGGTTTTTGTTAAAATTAACACTCATTGGCATTTACTTGGGACTGGTATATATAGTTACGCCTTTAGTATCTTCACTGACAGCATGCTTAGCCAATTCACCAGGCAACAGTAGGCGGACAGCAAATTGAATTTCACGACTGATAATTGTTGAACGCTTGTGGTGAGATAAACGTGATGTTTCGGCAGCAATGCGCTCAAAAATACCATTCATAAAGCTATTCATGACCTTTGATGAGATGCCAGTATCCGGATGTACTTGTTTCAAAACTTTGTAAATGTAGATGGCATAACTTTGCTGCTTTACCACTGATCT
Source organism: Linnaemya tessellans (assembly GCA_951800035.1). NCBI lineage: Eukaryota > Metazoa > Arthropoda > Insecta > Diptera > Tachinidae > Linnaemya > Linnaemya tessellans. Next base: position 47,483,525 of record OX637534.1, read on the forward strand.
TAGCTTTGCCAATGATTATTCAGAATTACACATTCACTTCAAATGCATATGACATTATATGTACTTTACCACACAATAACCAAAGCACTTGTATATTTACTCTTAGTAAGTGTAATGCAAATTAATTAACCATGAAATTAAATATTAAAGTCATCTGAATCAGCCACCACGTATAGATTTGCTGGGACGAATAATACACCTTTTAACACTTTGCTATTCTCCATTCAAGCATGTCGGTTGAGAAATCATCACAATTGGCACATCACTGAAGATGACTTCAAAGAACTCTTTTTCATCAGCAAGTTCTTTGTAGGTACCGTAACTCTGAAAGAGTTATACAAATTTTGATGAACATTTTTATAAAAATTGCAATAAAAACAGTGAAATACTTACATTTATATACACGTTTGCTTTTCCAAATTCAGCCCTTTTAGTTCTCCAATATGCAGTTCAATAACTGCGTTTAGATTAACTTAAATTGTACCCCTGATTTGGAGGAATTCATTTTTTGTTTCGATAAGTTCATTAAGCAGTCTATCCGCCCATTAGGATGCACTAAAGACTAATATGTTTTTTCACATATTTCTTATTCCTAATCATCATTGAGATCCTTTGTTGTGCCTGCAACTTCTACAAGTTAGCCACATTTCATATTTCCAACCTGAGTAAGTGGTGGTCATTGCAACGATTTTCTTTGATTTAGGTATTTCATTCAACTTTATAAAAAACAAAAGTAATATCTGTGTGAATTCCAATTCATTGCAAATCTGGGCACGTTTTTATGTTGATTTCTTAACATCATTGACCGCCAGCCACTATTTAGATCTTTGAGAATCGTTGTTTACTGTTTAGAAACAGTTTAATATATTTTTAAAAACACTTAACACTTATTTGTATGTATTATTTCACATTTTTCCCTAAAAGAAAATATTTGTTTTGTTTTCAACCACAATTGTTTACTTAAAATTGTAAAACTTGTGTTCAAACATAGTATGTATAGCCATTTCTTCTAACATACGAAAAACAGCAAAGTATTTATCTTTTGTACTCGTCTTGACTTCCCAGTAAGAAAATCTGATACGGGCAAAATTGAACTGTCACTTTTGGGTGTTCTGTGCGTATTCTGTGGTTCCAACAACTACTGATTCTCTCTTTGGCTACAAGGGCACTAACTTCTTCTGTGGCTAACGCGAGTTCTTCAGGGTCTTCATCTACCTCTAACCCTGCCACGTGCCGTCTGACTACTGGATATTGGGTTGGGCGAGCGGCTAAATTCCTTTTTACATGTTCTTCGTTCCAGAATGTTTCTCGCATCTGCTCCAATTTACGTAAATGCGGCATTGAATGAATTGGAATGTATAAAAGATCCTGGCGAATCTCCGGCCTAAGATTTCTTGTTTAAATTTCTATAAGTTCCATCTCATGAAGAGGCGACGGTAAACGATCCATAATCGATGAAATAACATCGAAATAAACATCAAAAGTTTCATCTGCTTTTTGCTTTCGGCTTCTTAATTCTTCCTTGATGTCAAATGAATACTTAAAATCTCTATATTGGCACTTGATAGCATCACAAAAACCTTGCCAAGTAATTTAGTTGACTTGTTTTCGGTACCTCCAATACCAATTTTTTGCTTTTCCGTGCAAAAGAACATTAAAATTTTTTAAAATAGGAGCAAAATCTCCGTCAAAATGATCAAATGTTAAGGAATGTATTCGATACAAAAATTCGTCAACTGTTAAGCCAGTTGCCGAGCCATCAAATTTTATATTCCAACTCTGGATGATAGCCGTCAATTTATCTGGGTTATAAGTTGAACTATTTGAACTTGAGTGACGAGGGGTGTATGATCTATGGGACTTCTGTTATCTTGATTAACATTATTTTGTCTACAACGATTATTTATGGTTTCACAGGCGGAAATATTTGCATTATTATTCCCAACTTGGGGGTTACGTTCATTACTATTAGGATTTGATGGGGCTGGTTGAGCTGGAGCAAAATTAACATTCGATAATAGTCTTGTCATAGTGGTTTCTATCATATTATTCAATTGACTATAATTAAGAATAGGGTTTACATTTTCTTGCGGATTCTCACGAGATTGAGCGATCTCTGGATCTTCTTCTTCAGGTACCTCCTGATCGAGTTCTATTAAACGACGCTGACTATCAAGAGACACGGATCTACTTTGACTCCGAGTATTATATGGCATGGTGTAATTAGCACGACCACGACCTCTAAAACTGGGTTTAGCTTGAATGTCCGCCTGAGTTACATGCATTCGCTTAAGATCACTTAAATCACAAGATTTCTTACAGATTGGACACTGTGCTTTACTACTTAAGTAGTTTTCAATACAGGATTGATGAAAACAATGGTTACACTGAGTGATTTTAAGACAAGGGTCTTTTACTGGCATTTCCGTGGTACAAACGCTACAAATATTTTCTCCTGCTGTCGGCGATGTTGACGCGGATGCTTCATTTGGTGGTGTTCTCGGGAGTGACATATTTAATTTATTTATTTATTTAAGATGTTTAAAAATTATGTAAATAATGAAAAGGTGTTTTAAATTATTTCTTTATTGGTTTTGTTTGGGTTTTTATTTTGTTTGGTTAGACGATATTTTTCAACTTAATTGATTATATAAAGAAACGTTAGATCGGAGTATTTTTAATTAACGTTAGTTAAATTAGTATTCTATCTTATGCTGTAATATACAATGCTTTCTTTCTTTCCTTCGGTTGGTAGGTAGGGGTATTATTTATTTAAGTGGGATACATTACAGTCCTAGGAGAAAAAATTGGTCGGTAACGAATTCAGGAATAGTATCTTCCTCTCACTAATCGATATTGGTCTATATATATTTTGATTCCATAAGGTCCTACGACGATGAATGGGTTTACAATACTGACGATTTAGCTAAAGGTATAATGATACTTCTGAGAGAGATTACCTCATTAATTCTTTCAAGTTACTACAACTTGTCTTAGTAATAAATTCGGATAGATTTTCGTTTCCTCACAAAGATCTATTTTCCAAGAATTTATCATTTAAGAACAGAATAACTACATAAACTCTATCATCGCTAGCAGTAAACGAATAGCTTTCTCATTTCAAAAGTTTCTACAACAATACTCACATGTCCCGCGGAAAAGACAACCAGTTAGCTTAAAGGTCGCATTACTCGATTAGAATTCAAGTACACGAAAGATCCATAAAAGGACTGATCATTATTCCTCAAAAAATGCTAACACAATTGTATCCCTTTAAAAAACGATATAGGGAAATCTACTGAATGATAGTAGATATACAAAATTTCCGAATTTGTTTAAAAATTCAGTTGTGTTTTTTTTCAGGCTAATTGAGAGAAAAAAAATCCAGTATTTATAAAGATAATTTTTTTTTCACGCAAGAATGGAAAAAAAATATTTATTTGTGTTCTTCGAGCTCCACGTTGGGCGCAATGTGTTTTTCTATAATGTTAAATAATAATAAATGAAGAAGATGAAGAACCTTTCAGGTATCCTATATTGTGAAGACCCTGCCAGGAGTTTTCATATACACAGATAGACATATATCTACATATATATACATACACATACATACATATATATATATATATATATATATATATATATATATATATATATATATATATATACATACATATACCCATATACATACATATATACAGGTAGACGTACCAGGTGTTTCATATGGAACCAGAGTTTTATCTATATATAATGAACCAAACGTTTTAAGATTAGGTGTTTTAACATTAGGTACCAAAAAGATTCTGGGGATGCTGACAATTGTAGACAGAAACACAAACTAGGTAATAGGATGCTAAAATGTGGACTGCGGGAGCCATTGATTTATAATTGGTAGCTAACAGTCGGAGTGGGGGGATTCGGTCCGCATGATACACCTTGAAGTTGTGTCAGCATAGGTTAATTTACTTATTATAGACTCCCTATTTTTGGAATCTTAGAAGAGTACGAAGAACGGAAGAACACAAACACTTCTCTAACTTGCCAGAAAACAGATACTTCAAAGTAGATAAAAACCCAGACAATAGTGCAACCACATCTATGGCGACTCATGTACCCCTTAGGATGACCACGTCAGCTGGAGACGACGAGCCACGTCCTTGCCCTACCTCCCATTTGTCCTGGTGACTACGATATTTGTCCAGGAGCCCAACGCAATTCCCCCTACTCACCTTACCAACCTCCGGAAGAAGGGAAAGATCAATTCTAGTTCATGCTAGTTAAGAATTTATTAAAAGCATTCATATTGCTATATTACAAACAAGAATTAAAGAAAAAAAATAATTTACAAATATGGTTTTATAATTAATTTATAAATGACAAGATATAGATTCAAAAAGGAGTTTTTTTTTCATTTATTTTGGTAGTGTACCCTAAGGTATGCTCCAAATTTTACCGGAACCATTGGTTTTATGTGTGTACTATAGTGGTATCACATACAACAATATGCGGGGTTTGTTTTTGTTTCCTCTGGAAACACACGAGAAGGAACGGTTAAATCCGTGGTGTTCGGTTTTTTTTTTTGAATGACACGAAATGCGGTAATAGGGAATTGATGTAAAAGTTCACGGAGAATTTAAGATAGGTAAATTATATAAGGAAAATTTTCACTCACCCGTACGCTGCTATCAGGACTCTCGAAGGCCTCCGGATCTTGATGACAGGTCAGATGTACCAGCTGAAAAAAATTTGGAATAGGCAAACCGACACGACGCGATTCCGTTCCCCCAATATGTTGGCGTTACGCGTTACCAATATTCACAATAGTGGATTGTACTACCGGCTGAGACCAGGTGGATACGGTAATTTAATTCGAATTAACGCGACAATGGTGAAATGACAATAGATATATAAATTTTATTTTTGTTAAAATTGTTTTTTTTTTTTTTGTTTTTTTCTAGGTAAGCGATACAAACAATAGTGATTAGAAAAAAAAATCAATAGATATACATAAGTATAGAGAGGGTTATAACAATTTATATTAATCTATATATAAGTAGATCGATAGCGAATTAGGGTTATTATATTATAAAAAGGATTTGTTGTTTTTTTTCTATTTTGATGGTGATGTTTCACCCTTTCCGTAGCCAGGCGTTTTAAAATATACCAATCGGTGGCTTTATTCTTTCTCAATTTGGGTTTTGTGGTTAACTTAAGTTGTGGTTACTATGTGTCACTGGGCTTTGCTGTTTATAGGCTAGAGAGTTTTGGCGGAATTTGCGCCTTTTTATTAGAGTGTTTCTTTTTCTTCGGTTTCTCTTGCACTTCGCCAAGTTACCGTTTCTTTTACCGTTTGGTGGTACTTCAACATTTTTAGTACAGTTGCCAAGAAATTGGTGAGTTAATTGTAGCTTCGGGGTTTTAATTATTTGGTTGAGGAATTTTAACGTTCGAATGGCTTTAACGTTTATTGTTTTTTTTTCTTGCTGTTTGATTTGTTTAAACTTTCTGTTTGATTTTTCTAAACTTTTGCTTTGATTTACTTAAACTTTCTGTTTGATTTGTTTAAACGTTTTGCTTTGATTTATTTAAACTTTCTGTTTGATTTGTGTAAACGTTTTGCTTTGATTTATTTAAACTTTCTGTTTGATTTTTTTAAACGTTTTGCTTTGATTTATTTAAACTTTCTGTTTGATTTGTTTAAACGTTTTGCTTTGATTTATTTAAACTTTCTGTTTGATTTGTTTAAACGTTTTGTTTGATATTTTATTTTTTTATTTTTCTAACTTTTGATTGGATTTGTTTAAACTTTTTGTTTGATTTTTTCTAACTTTTGATTTGGATTTGTTTAAACTTTTTGTTTGATTTTTTCTAACTTTTGAATTGGATTTGTTTAACCTTTCTGTTTGATTTTTCTAACTTTTGATTTGAATTTGTTTAAACTTTTTGTTTTATTTTTTTAACTTTTGATTTGTTTAAACTTTTTGCTTTAATTTATACTTTCTGTTTGATTTGGTTAAACTTTTAAAACATTTTACACAATTATTATTTCTTACTGGGGTGCTGCTTTGCTGTTCTCTGTTACTTATCGAATGAAGCAAAAGGATTGTCCTCTATTCTACCAAACCTTGCAGCTTGTCTTGTTTTTACACACATCATTCTGTTTTCCCGTTATATTTAATTTGTCACGTATACAAGGGAATGAAGGTCAAAAGAAAACACGTATAATAAAAAGGCAAAATCGACCAATGAGGTAGATACCTTTAGAAAATATCAGCGATTTTACAGGTTGGTATGAGCGATATTAAGAGACATGAAATGTTTCTGTAGGTAGGGATATGTTGACTGACATAGGAACATGGTATATTGCAATCTGGCAAATTTGGTAGTTACATAGTACAACTTCGAAGTCCTGCAGTTATCCTACGTTTCGACTGATCACTACAGTGATCAGGTCAGCAGGTCTTCCTCCTTTAGGCATCTGATATAATTTAAATTTAGAAGAGCATTGCAACCATTTATCCCATTTAGATATAAATGCATTCTGAAAGTTATGCATTGCGGTTTTCAGCTCACCTCTCTTAGGCTGATGACAGAGTGGCCGCTAGAAGCTATAATATAAGATGGCGCTACAATCTGCTACAAACCACCGCCTGTGGTGTCTTATGTGAACGCTCAAATGATGACAGAGTGCGAGCGAAGCTATATGCGAATGTGTGGTACAAAGCAGGTTGTGTAATGGTTTCTAGCACGTTGTAGCTTCTTCCCTTTAATTTGTCTGTCATGGCATTTTTCTGTTTTCCTTTTTGTGCATTCCTTTTATTTGTGAAATTGTGATTGTTTAATACAGTTTTGTGTGTTAAAATCAAATAAAAATTAAATTAAACAAAATATAAGAAACTTGTGTGTTAAATTTGAAATATAAAACACTAACAAAGTAATGTAAACAAAAGAAATCAATATAGCGTTCACTTTGACATCTTATAGCATGATATAGCACAAACTATTATCGCTTCTAGCGGCCACTCTGTCATCAGCCTTAGAGTTTGGACAGTTAGTTTGAGTCGTTATATTTATATTGTTCTAGGTCAACTAATTTCTTTTTAACATTCCTATACTTACGTCAAACAATTAAACACGTATACTCGCTGTCGATCTACATATTAGACCGATCTTTTCGGAGGCTACAAAACTTATATTAGCTTAAAAATTTTTGACAAATCTTAATTCACTTTTAGAAACGTATGTTTTAAAGCGGCTTTCACACTATAAGATTGAGTATTAAGATTTGTCAAAAATTCGAAATAATATGAAAAGTCTCATAGTGTGAAAGCGATCTTAAGTAAAATCTCATCGAATGAGAAGTAAAACATGACACACCGATGGCTTTCTTCATTTTTTGAAAATTTTCTAAAAGCTGAGACTTTTCATATTATCAGGGTTGTTTTGTTTGCAACAGCAAACGATGATAGTTAAACAAACAACCACTTTTCATAGACCGAAACCGATTGATTCATAATCATGCTTTTTCTTATTTCATGAATTTTATAAGTGTGATAGTGTGAAAGCGTTTTGTAATGATACGTTAGATTTTTCGGAATCTCAGGCATTCTCAGAAGAGAAATTCGAATGAAAATCATACGACTCAGTCTTATAGTGTGTAAGCGGCTTAAGTAATATAAGCAAAAGTTTTCGAGGAAATAACTTTATATTTTATATCCAAAAGTGTTTCATTTCAGTCTTTGTGACATGATACTAAATTCGTAAGAGTTAAAAAAAACAGCATCAAAATTGTATATCTACCAAAAAAATAGACCAAAATTCAACAATTACTACAAAAAAGTATAGCATATAATTAAATATATAAAATAAATCTAGTCTGACTTGAAACAGTAGCAATTGGAAGATTTTTGTCTTAAACATCAAATGGAACAGCGAGGTAGAAACATTTTCTGGTTTATAATCTGAATAGTTTCTTCTTACTCCATGTCTATATTTTCTTCCTATGTATCAACGGAAACCTCATAGACAGAGTCGTTGTTTTCGCCCTAGTCAGAAATTGCCGGATCATCCCTCATGCAAGTAATTTAAACGATATACGTTATGAAACTATTTAAGGGTTGAAAAAAATAACACAAAATATATGATATGTTCGAAGTATAACTTGCACAAAATTTATACACCAATATTCACGTCTTTAAACTGTCTTAAACTGGGGGATTACTCCGTAATGCGATGCGAATGAAAAACTGAACGCATTTGTATGCTATTTACATTGAAATCCGAAAGCAATTCCTTTCGCATCGCATTACAGAGTAACCCCCCTGAAGTTTATTGGGAATTCTGAAGCCACTAGGAATTGCAATATTTTATCGGTCTTCGGTCATAAGAAAATAATTAACTTAAGCCCGTTGATAAAATTAACAATTTACATAAGAAAGTTCGACTAATAAAAATTCATACATAATTTAAAACATTGCGGGGGCACGCGCACTTGTTCATTGTAAATTGACAACTAAATTCAATTACTTGAACATCAAAACCAAAGAAGCTTTAGTTATCAGCAGCCGATGGCTCTGGAAAAAGCGAAAGAGATATATGGAATATTGGGAATATTAATCGTCAAGGTTGGGGAATTTCGTACTAACCAAAAAATGTAATAACTTAAAAATATGAATGTGATAACTTCTCATATTCAATTTTCGTTAAAATATTGGTTAAATAGTTGATATTCCTACTAACTAGCACCACTTGCAAAAGTGGAAAAATTGAACAAAGAACGCTGATGAGATGGCGTAGCGGCATCGAAATCAGTACTGATCCGTTCTGCTGGTTTGATGATTATTGAAAAATATTCTTAATATTCCAATCTTAATATAAATTAATAAAAATAGAATTTGAACAAATTCATTTATTAATAAAATAATAAAAAATGGTTTGCAGTCTTGCAGATTCCAACTTAAGTCCGTTGATAAAATTAACAATTTGAAAATAATTAAATTGATAAAAGTCGGTCTCACAGACCGTACACGTGAGTATGGGAAGATCAACTAATTTCTAGTGATTTTTGAATAAAATCTCACTCAAGTCTTGATTTTGGATGGATATGATAGTTTTGTCTGAAATAATAATAATGACATAATAGTCTTATTTTGATTTTATTATCAATAAATTTAATATAATAATGTATGTACGTTACGTTCCGTTTGACTACATACATATTATGATGATAATGGTGTGATTATTCTAAATATTCCAAGAACCAAACGAACCTCCACATACGCAAAATAAAAATTTTTTTCAATAAATGCGCAAAATTATGTTGCTGGCCTTGTCAGTTTCGTAATATACAAAACCTTTCCTTTTTATTGCAAAATCATTTAAAAATATAAATCATTTAAAAATATATTTAGCAAATATATATATAAAACAATTACCATACCCTGATTGATAGACGACATACTTCACTTCGAAGAATTTCGTAATAGTATAAGGTGTAGGGAGAAAATATAAGTTTAATATTTTAATTATGCCGGCGTCTGAAAACGCCATTAGCAAGATTTGATCCTAAGGCAGGTTTATATGCCTAGATTAAAAAGCAGACTGTCATGCTTTGTTTTGCGAATTGTGAATCCCCTTGATTTTACAAATACTTTAGTAGTTAGGGAATGTATGTGCCAGGGCAATTAAAATTCTCAAATTTCATGTAAAATTTTAAAAATTTGCATGTTAATTACCCAAATTTTGATTTTAATGTGTTTATGTTGTAATTTGATACTTTAATGTTTGTGTGTGTATTTTCCCACGGTTTAATAAGGGGGTTCGCATTGTTGTTGTTTTTTTTTTTATGATGTTGGGGTAGGCGTGGGAATTTGTGTCTGTCCATATGTGACCTTGGAATACATGTCCGTCCATATGTGAGCGTGGGAATTTTTGTCTGTCCATATGAGAGCTTGGGAGTTTGTGTCTGTCCGTATGAGACCGTGGGAATTTCTGTCCGTCCATATGTGGGGGGTAGTTTGGTGGAGGGGTGCTGTAGTAACCAAAATGAGTTTGTATAAGTGAGCGTGAGACCGTGGGAATTTTTGTCTGTCCATATGAGAGCTTGGGAGTTTGTGTCTGTCCATATGTGACCTTGGGAATACATGTCCGTCGGTATGTGAGCGTGGGAATTTCTGTCTGTCCATATGTGAGCGTAGGAATTCTGTCTCTACATGGGTGCTATGGCCTAATAGAAAATAATAAATTTTTAGTATCTGACACAACATTTTTTAGGAAGTACAATATCTCAAAAGTGTTGTATAAATGGATGGCCCTAATGTTTGTGGTTCGTTTCTTCTTGCTGGAGTGAGATTTCTTCTTTTATTTTTTAGCTTGTTTTTAATTGTGGTGTGTGTTTACTTAAGATATTTTTAATTTTGGTGTGTGTTTACTTAAGATATTTTGTCCAGCAATTCAGTTATTTCGTTTTTGTGTGCAATACTTAAGTGTGGGGGAATAATTTGATTATTCTGATCTTGAAGACGTTGAGAAAAAAAATTTACTCTTGCATAAATATTGAATTTGATATTTTGTTTATTTTATACATGACGATCATCGATGGATTTTATTTGGGGATCTGGATGGTGGTGCGATTTCTGTATTTTGTAGAATATTAATATGTGTGTGTTTTTGTGTTCTGAGTGGCGATTGGAATGTCTGCCTGTCAGACAGGGGGTGTGTGTGTGACGATTGGTGAGTCTGTGTGACAGTCCGCTTTTTTTGTTGCTTTCCTGGATTTAGCGCAAGTGGGTCAGTATGAAATGAAATAAATTTGTAGATATTTATGTACGCATATACATACATACAAACAAATAATAAGCGTTTATTCTTTGTGCCCAAATATTCCCTTGACCATTTCATTTTACAAATAAAAGCTCAACTTAAAATTTTAATAATTCTGCTTTTGGAAATTTGTTTAGCTACAAAACTTTTGTAGTTTGTCATTTACATAAATATTGTCCACGTAGCAGTTTCTTTTGCTACAAAATTTTGGAACGTCTCTACATGCATAAGCATGTCTACATATTCTGTACATATCACTTATCAAAATGTTTGTTTACATAAATATTGTCTACGTGGCAGTTTCATTCCCTTAAACATTTTGGAACGTCTCTACATGCATAAGCATGCCAACGTATTCTGTGCATATAACTTATCAAAATCTTTGTTTACATAAATATTGTCCACGTAGCAGTTTCTTTTGCTACAAAATTTTGTAACGTATCTGCATACATAAGCATGCCTTCGTATCCTCTACATATCACTTATCAAAATGTTTGTTTACATAAATATTGTCTACGTAGCAGTTTCATTCCCTTAAACATTTTGTACCGTATCTGCATGCATAATCATGTCTCTGTACTCTGTATACATCACATTCCGTTCAAAACTTTGTAATCTATATGCATGCCTAAGCATGACTTCGTATCCTCTACATTTCACTTATCAAAATGTTTGTTTACATAAATATTGTCTACGTAGTAGTTTCATTCCCTTAAACATTCTGTACCGTATCTGCATGCATAATCATGTCTCTGTACCCTGTATATATCACATTCCGTTTAAAACTTTGTAATCTATATGCATGCCTAAGCATGACTTCGTATCCTCTACATTTCACTTATCAAAATGTTTGTTTACATGCTGAAGCATGTTTCTGTATTCGGTTTATATTAGAGAGTTTGGTACACATACCAAAATTTTATGTTTTCATAAATTTTGTCTACGTAGGAGTTTATTTCACTATGAAATTGTGAAACGTATATGCATTATTCTACATTCAGTTTGTTTACATAGTAGTTCGATCTCATATACCCGCTGTACTTCTAAAACTACTTTATTAAAAATTATGTACCACAAGTAAGCCACATTTTTACCACAAAAATACTAAGCATATCTGTGTATATCAGGAAAGAGTGGGAGAGATAAAGAGAGGAATAAGAGAGTAATAATAAAGGAATTAACCATAGCATTGTTGATATACATATTTTTAAATATCAGAAAGACTACTTTCAAAATTTATAAAAGAAATCAGTAGAAAAGGAGCATTCAATCAATCATCACTCTCATCTGTTAATATATACCGAAATGTCTCAAATCAGAAATAAAATTAACAAGTTTTTAGTAGATTTCGAGTGCTTTAAACTCTACGATCATTTCGAAATGATTAAATTTTTCCTGAACATGCTTGATGAGAACGAGGAATATGGCGTTACAGAAGATGAGGACAAAAACGAGTTACATTTTAAATGTTGTCCATGGTACAACCCATTTTGTGAAGAAGGTCCAGATACCTGCCGCTGCTCCATATACCAATTAAGAAAAGAAGTAGTAGAAAATTTAATCAATTCATACTATTTGAAATTTCATTAAAATAAAAATAAATCATGACTAAAATATGATTGTGTTTTCATTATACATTTATTTTTTTGTTTAATGTTAGCAACATAAGAATACTTCTTAGGAACTAAATTTTTTTATTTGTTATTAATTTAAATCTGCTTCTTGCAATTTAGCAATCTCTGCTAACAGCATATCTAGCTCATAATCAGGATTGGTTTCCTCTATCCGAAAATGATTCCATGCAAAGGTATTTATGCTATTGCTGCCAATTTTTCTTTTATCATCTGAATAACTTAAAACTACTTTACTCAAATGGTTAGTATATATCTGATGCAATTTAGACTTAAAAGTTAACATGGTGTCATATACAATAGACTTGTCAAATAAACAATTTCTATATGAACTTATACTATACATATCAAGAACGCATTTCTTTACCCCTTTCGACTTTTTAATATCATTTTGATACTGCACACTAAAAGAATACATCTTTGATCTCAATCCCACAAATTCCTTCATTACCTTTCCACAATTTGTTAATATCTAGTATTAAGAGAACAAATTGTTTTATTTTTAACAGAAATAAATAGAAAATACATATATTAAAAATGAGAAAAAAAAAAATCTTGATATTTGTTTTATTGTTTTTTGATTTTTATTTAGCTTCAATGAAATATTACATAATACGAATTAATTAAATTATTTATCACCATTTTTCTCAAATAAAATACGGAGCATCGGCAAGTATCTGGACCTTCCTCACAATCTGGATGACTCCACGGACAAGACTTGAAGTGACCATTGTCCTTGTCCTCATCTTCCATTATACCAAACTCCTGGTTTTCATCCAACATATGGAGGAAAAATTTCACCATTTCCCTGTGTTCATATAGTTGACATCCTTCAAAATCGGCTAAGAATTGTTCAACCTTGTTTCTTATTTCGCTCATGATTTAAATTTTTTTTTTTAATTTTTGTATCCGAAATTGGCTTGCGATCTTTTTGACTATTAGTTCTCTACTAAATGATATACAATTCAAAAAACTAAATCTGCGTTTCACTCCAAAACTAATTTAAAATTTTGAGTCAAGAACTCAAAAAATTTATACATATATCACTATCTTCTTCCACTTTTTCAGTTTTAAGTACAGATTTCATTATTCATCTATTCTTTTGTTCCCTCTCTCTCTCTATCTTCTTGGAACTTTTCAGTTTTAAGTACAGATATCATTATTCATCTATCTGTCTTTTGCCCCCTCTCTCTCTCTCTCTCTATCTTACATACAAATCAAATATCATTGTTTATCAATTTTCAGTTAGACTTCTTAGTGTCTAGAAGGCTTATATCGTGAATACTTTGAAATTGAAGTTCAAACTTGTAAGTTGTCAAATATTTCTACCGCAATGGATCTGGTGAAAAAATTTAATTCGTGCAATACGAAAACCTTAATACATATAAAGGATCTAGATGATTCAATCAAATACAACATCCTACGTGCAAAGCGGGTAACAACAAAGTACGGAGAAACAATTCAACTTGAGCTGGAAAACCATATAATGTTTCTCCCGAACCGATATAATGCATTAACCAATGAAGAATTAGAAGATCTTTCGAATGATAAATATCGACTACAAAGAAAAGGAGAGCGAAACCTGATCTTAGATAGCGAGATGCACGAGTTTTTGATACCAAACTCCCAGTACCCTGTTTGGCAGTAAAAATAAAAAAAAAAAATGTTATGTATATTTTGTAACTAATACAATAAAACAACGAAAGAATTTTTTAAAATATACAAATATATGCTTGTGTTTTATTTCAACTCTTTAGTTGCTTCATAAAGAAATTTTAAACATAAATGGCCACAATTAAATGTATTAAAGTTTTGATGTGTATTGTAGTTGTATTCAATATTTCTACCTAGATATTTGATTAATTCTAAAGGAGGTTGTAAATTTCTAAAGCTGTCGAAATATTGTTTTTCATCCTTGTTTCTATAGTATGCTACCCAATGAGTACCTGGTCCTGCTGATAAATCTAAATTAATTATTCCACATTCTACTGTCCTTGGCCGTTTTGGTAGAGAATCCAACATATAAACTCCTCTAAAGTGTGGAATATTTCTTGAAAATTTTCTTAGATCAAGTTCTGATAATGGTCTGTTGGGTAGTATGTCTAATAGTTTTTTGAATGATCTCTACAAACAAGTCCATAACCCTTTTTATAAGGTTTAAGGTACAGTCCTTCTCCCACAGCAATAGACTCCATTGCCTTATTGTGTCTGGTGGCTTCCTCAAGTTGTTTTTTTGCGTCCTTTGTTGCATTTACAGCCTTAGCTATAGCGGCACCTCCAGTTGTTAGACTACCAAGTGCACCTAGAGCAGTTAGAATTGGAATTAGCGGTAAAAATCCACCAATTTTTGGAACATTGATTATGCGTGGTATTACAACGCGTGCCTTTTTCCCCTTAAGTGATCTGTTGATAACTTTACGAGCGATTTTAATGGCCGAGTTAATGTCTTGTGGTTTTTCTTCCCGTAATGTTTTTGTGCTGCTCTAATTGAACTATTGAACAGCTTTTTATCATTTAAATGAGTTCGTAACGATAGTCTTTGCCTATTTCTGCTCTTCTTCTCCATACCCATACCAAATTTAGTTTTTGCTTTCATTGCATTGGTCACCATATATGCAAATGATTTTTCTGCAAGACTGCTATTGTTTGAAAGAACTCTTTCCCAAGCTTTATTTTCAAGAATTTTATCAGCTTGGTGTCTACTGTTTAATTCTTTGTTTTTGGAGTAAGCTATATCGTGATTTTTGCAAGCAGCATCCAATAAATTAATTCCTTTATCTCCTCTATCTAAACGCTTTTGTAATCTTGTGCCAGGTCCACAGTACTGATATCCAGGAAGATGTAATTCAAAAGGTAGAGAATTTATTGTTTTATTTAGTAAACCTTCTCCAACGATAGTTTTCTTATGACTGAATGTTTTTTTATAAAACGTAACCATATTATTTTATTCTAGAATAAAAGATATTGTTTTGTGAATTTTACAAGTAGTTATTGAAATGCGCTTAGTAAAACAACACAAAAATATTTTAGTTCGTAATGTGGATGTATTTTCAAATGACAGTACAAAAATAAGACATAGTTCCTTGCTACCAAATTCTATTCGAGCATTAATAGTTGGTCCCTCCAATTGTGGAAAAACTAATGTAATGATCAGTTTGCTAGAAAGTCCTAATGGTCTCAAGTTTGAAAATATCTATTTGTACTCAAAATCTCTGTATCAACCTAAATATGAATACCTAAAGAATTTAATTTCGCCAATTAAAGGAATGGGATACTACACATTCGCAGACAATGAGTCCGTTGTTCCTCCTAGTGAAGCTAAAAGCAATTCAATTATGATTTTCGATGATGTTGCATGTGAAAACCAAAACAATATACGTGCATATTTTTGTATGGGGCGTCATAAGAATGTAGATTCATTTTACTTGTGTCAAACCTACACAAGAATTCCAAAACATTTAATAAGAGATAATGCCAATTTAATTATAATGTTTAAACAAGATGCGAAAAATATGAGACATGTATACGATGATCATGTTGCCAGCGATATGAAATTTGAAAAGTTTCAGTATATATGTCAAGAATGTTGGAAGGATAAATATGGATTTTTGATGATAAGTAAAGATAATGAACTAAACAATGGTCGCTATAGAAAATCATTTGATTACTTCATCGTAATATAAATTACTGTTCATCAAGGGTATCGCTTAGTACATAATCTGGCTTTAAACTTTATACATGTGATTGTTATAACTGGTCATCTAAGCAAAAACTTGATCTGATACATAATAATCTGATCAGATACCTAACAAGCTGATCTGATAACCTCATCTGATAAACTGATCTGATAACCTGATAAACTGATCTGATACCTGATCTGATAACCTGATCTGACACCTGATAAGCTGATCTGATACCTGATAAACTGATCTGATACCTGATCTGATAACCTGATCTGACACCTGATAAGCTGATCTGATACCTGATAAACTGATCTGATACCTGATCTGATAACCTGATCTGACACCTGATAAGCTGATCTGATACCTGATAAACTGATCTGATACCTGATCTGATAACCTGATCTGACACCTGATAAGCTGATCTGATACCTGATAAACTGATCTGATACCTGATCTGATAACCTGATCTGACACCTGATAAGCTGATCTGATACCTGATAAACTGATCTGATACCTGATCTGATAACCTGATCTGACACCTGATAAGCTGATCTGATACCTGATAAACTGATCTGATACCTGATCTGATACCTGATCTGATAACCTGATCTGATACTTGATAAGCTGATCTGATAGCTGAAAAGCTAAAATGAATGAAAAAATTCTAAAAGACTTGGTGACAACAAGAAATATATTAAAGAAAAAGCTTCGTAGTATAAAAAATGGTGAAATAGATACACATCAGCAATTAAGTGATACATTCAAGCCCATAACAGAACCTTTAAATGAATTTATAAATACCTCTAAATATATTGATATACCGAATAAAAAAGAAAAGAATGATAAGAAAACTGAATATGAGGACAGTGTCAGTTTTCATCCTCAGAACTCAACAATGAAGTTGGAAGCAAGTACCCCTAAGAAACTAATTGAAGAATCAATGTTTAAACAGTCTAATAGTAAAAGTAACAGCGATTTTGATGAAGATGACTTTTATTCACAACATTCTAATCATGACGAGAGTTATCCTGACTTATCACTATTGCAATCGAGAAATGAACTAGATACTAACTATGGTCCACATAGAGATTATAATAACGAATGGAAATTTGGTAGTAGCAACATCGAGTTAAATCAAGATAAAATACAAGTTGGTGGTCAAATATGGGCTTTCACCCCAGGACTGTTTTCTTTGATGTTTCATAAAACACCAAAAAACTATGATAAATTCGAGCTTGAAATCTATAAAAAAATATTACTTACTACCAATGCACACAGAAGAGATTATAAGTCCGATGGTCAAATCAAGGGGACTAGAGGGTACAAGTACAAACATATTATTGGAAAACTTTTTAAAGAGAAAAATCATAAGACCTCATCGGAATTAACAAAGGCTACTTATTTAGGTAAGGGATTGATGCAGGTAAATCCTCATAAATCAAACTATATATACTGGGATGATCCAAACGAGTTGGTAGATCGACTTAGACTACTGCTTGCATCACAATCTGCAGGTCATACTAATCACAACAACGAGATTGTCTCAATTATTGAAGAACTACGTGAAGCTAATATAATAGTAAAAACTATATAAACGCATACACATTTTAAATATAAATTATGTCTGTTGATAAATTCGGACATTATCTAAACGACACTAGCAGTATAATTTCATTGAAAAATGCACCTAAATTGTTGGGGCTCTTTTTGGATGCGAACAACAACATTGATGTCCAAAACAAAAGAATCAAAAATGTTGCAAAAGCTTTGGAGGAAAACGATGCTATCAATAAATTGTTTTTGCAAACTCAAATGGAAGAAGTAGAACACAAAATTATAAAAGAATTTAAAGAAGATAACAATAAAATGCACAATACTCTAAAAAATCAATTCAAAATGCAACAACATGAAATAATATTACAGTTGGAAGAGAATAAAAAATTGCAAGAAAGCATTTCCAAGATCAGAGCATCCTTCGAAGAAGAAATTGAAAGATTAAATGAGAAAATGTATAGATTTGAAAATTACATGTTTGTGTCAATTGGTGAAAGCGCATCAGATAGATCACAACACACCCCAAAGACTTCTTAAAGCTTAGACATGGATACAAAAAGAAATTTAGTGAACGAGCTCCATAAGCAAGCTCGAAAAATGTTTGGACGTCGTAGAGTTGTTATGAAAGGAATAGACGATCTTTGGCAAGCGGATTTAGTTGAAATGGGGAACTATTCTACATACAATAAAAATTATAGATTTTTGCTAACTGTAATTGACACATTCTCCAAATATGCTTGGGCAGTACCTCTGAGAAGAAAAACAGCTGTTGACACAACGCAGGCAATGGAGACTATTTTTCAGTTGGGGCGTGTGCCAAAAAACTTACAAACAGATGATGGTAAAGAATTCTTCAACAAACACTTTAATCAATTGATGGATAAATACAACATCAATCACTACTCAACGTATAGCATCATGAAAGCATCAATAGTAGAACGATTCAATAGAACATTAAAAGGAATGATGTGGAAAGAGTTTAGTTTTAATGGTTCCTACAACTGGCTTGATATATACAAAGATTTACTTAATGCATACAATAGAAAAGTTCATCGCACCATTAAAATGCCACCGATTAAAGTCAACTCAAAAAATGAAAAACAACTTCTAAATACAGTATACAGTCATTTAAAGATGTACAAAATGTCAAAATTTAATGCAGGAGACCATGTACGTATTAGCAAATATAAACATATTTTTGAGAAAGGCTATACTCCGAATTGGACAACAGAAATTTTCACAATCCAAAGAGTTCAGAATACATATCCTACAACATACATATTAGAAGATTATCTTGGAAATCCTATTAAAGGTGGCTTCTATACGGAAGAACTGTCAAGAACTAGATTTCCAAATACATATCTAGTTGAAAAGGTGATTCGACTGAAAGGAGACAAAGCATTAGTTAAATGGTTGGGATTTTCTAATCAACACAATTCCTGGATAAGCAAAGATGAAATACTATAGATGGAAAACGAAATAAATCGTCATCCGCAATGATAACAACGACAATAACATCAATATTTTTAATAACTAATGTTAATTTTAAAATAAGATTATTAAATATATATGCAAATTATTCTTATAAACCATGGTGTGTATTAAACTTTATTTATTTGTGAACAGGCTGTTATAATGTCAATAACACTTACTCTGAGCTCTAACTCATCAGCGCTATATGCTAATTATTTTCCTCCCATTGACTTAAACGACTCATATGAGTGTGCGCTAACTGATTTTCATTCATACAACAGTATTCCAAATGTAGACTCCTATAACAATATGTTTCATATAGGGGAATATGTAATTGAAATACCAATTGGATCTTATGAATTGAAAGATATAGTTGACTACATAGAAGAGCAATACAAACGACTCAGTCCTGGAGAGCATATTTTTATAGAAGCTAACAACAATACGATGCAAGTTAAAATAAATAGTTCTAAAGACCCGATATATTTTAATAAAGAAAATACAATTGGGAATCTTTTAGGATTCAATAGTAAAATCCTAACACCGACCGATGATCATTACTCAGATCTTCCAGTTAATATTTTTAAAGTAAATCTCTTGCGAATTGAAAGTAGTATCGCTACTAACACATATATGAAGAATTCAAAATCACACACACTTCATGAGTTTCCGATTAATGTGCCTGCAGGCTATAAAATAGATGAGATTCCAAGGAATCTCATTTATTTACCTGTAAACACCAAAGAGATAAGTTCTCTATCACTGCGCGTGGTTGATCAGAACGGTGATTTAATTAATTTTCGAGGAGAGGAAATTACAATACGAATACATTTAAGGCCAACTAAGTAATGATAATATACAATACAAGTATATCACAAAATACGGCAGTCACGTCTCATCCACAGATATTACAACCTAAACCACAATTGAAAAGATCTACTCGTCAAAGGTCACTTACAACAACAAACAAAAGTTTTCTCAAGTCTTTGAATTTCAAACTGAAAACAAAATGAGCTCAATAATAAACGTATTGGATAAGCCATTGTCTGATGAAAATATAATAAAAAAGGACTATCATACCTACATACCATATCTACAATCGTACAACAATAATGATGAGATTCGAATCTCAATACAAAATCAAGATTTGTACGTGTTACCTAGTGAGAGCTATATATATGTGGAAGGTTTCGTTGTAGATGAAAAAACTGGAAAATTTTCAGAAAATTTTAAATTGAAAAACAACTTTGTTGCACATCTATTTGATGAAATCCGCTATGAGCTTAATGGTATTGAAATCGATCATACAAGGTATTTAGGAACAACAACCACAATAAAAAATTTGGTATCTCTATCACCAACTCAAAGCGTTGTAATGCAAAATGGTGGATGGCATAAAACTGATGATTTGAATCTTAAGAATGGATATTTTAATTTTTATGTACCACTAAAAATGCTTTTGGGATTTGCTGAAGACTACAACAAAGTTATACTTAATGGAAAGCATGAATTGATACTCTTGCGCAATAAAAATGATGAAGCTCTTGTACACTCGATAGTTTCTACTGAAAAATCGAAACTTACAATTTCACTCATCTCCTGGAGAATTCCACACGTACAATTATCTGATCAGAGCAAGTTGAATATGATTAAAATTATTAACAATGGTGCTTCTATACCGATGGCATTTCGTAGCTGGGATTGTCATATGAATCCACAATTGAATACAGGAACAAGTCATATTTGGAATGTTAAATTAGCTGCAAGTAAAGAGCGACCACGTTTTGTATTGGTCGCATTTCAACGAGGTAACAAATTTGTTCACTGTGACCTCACTAATTTAAAAGTACATTTAAATTCAACCTCTTACCCATATGATGATCTTAACATAAAATTTAAAAATGAACGGTATGCAATTCTATATGATATGTATGTAAGATTTCAACAAAGCTACTATATGAATGAGCCTCAACCATTATTAACTGCCCAGGAGTTTAAAGACGACGCTCCAATTATTGTAGTAGATGTAAGCTATCAGAACGAATCAGTCAATACCGGACCGATTGACATAAAAATTGAATTTGAAACAGCAACAAATATTCCAGCAACGACATCAGCTTACTGCGTTCTTATTCATGACCGCGTAATAGAATACATACCAATAAGAGGTCAAGTCCGGAAGGTCTTATAAATTAAATAACATGGATGGTGATATTGTTTTTGTAGACTTGCAAGGTTTCAAAAATAATTCAAATGACTTCATCGCAAAAGAACTAGCTGTAGTTTTCAGCAACAACGAATACCTCAATTTCATCATAAAACCTCCTTTTGATTTCGCATGTTTATCGGTCAAAAAACAGAGAGAAGCAGTTTGGTTAACAAAAAACTATCATCATATTAACTGGAATGATGGATCAGTCTCATTTCAAAGCGTTTGCAAGTTTTTAAAATCCAATATAAGAAATTCACAAATATATGTTAAGGGGGGAGAGAAGAAAAAATGGCTAGAAAAAATGATTCATCAAACAGTTTATAACATTGAAGACATTGGCTGCATTAATTTTAAACAAATGGAAACTAACCATTCAACATATTTCTATTGTAGCTATCACGACTATGGTGTTTGTGCCTTAAGGAATGCAATTTTACTTAAAAATGAAAATGTTAACAAACTTTTAAATAAATGCTTATAAAAATTAAAATAAATGTCTTTTATTTCAAATAAACACCTATATATATATTTATTTCAGAGAACACACAAACAAATAAACACAATGGTTCATTCATTCAAATGGTCAAGGGAATATTTGGGCACAAAGAATAAACGCTTATTATTTGTTTGTATGTATGTATATGCGTACATAAATATCTACAAATTTATTTCATTTCATACTGACCCACTTGCGCTAAATCCAGGAAAGCAACAAAAAAAGCGGACTGTCACACAGACTCACCAATCGTCACACACACACCCCCTGTCTGACAGGCAGACATTCCAATCGCCACTCAGAACACAAAAACACACACATATTAATATTCTACAAAATACAGAAATCGCACCACCATCCAGATCCCCAAATAAAATCCATCGATGATCGTCATGTATAAAATAAACAAAATATCAAATTCAATATTTATGCAATAGTAAATTTTTTTTCTCAACGTCTTCAAGATCAGAATAATCAAATTATTCCCCCACACTTAAGTATTGCACACAAAAACGAAATAACTGAATTGCTGGACAAAATATCTTAAGTAAACACACACCAAAATTAAAAACAAGCAAAAAATAAAAGAAGAAACCTCACTCCAGCCTGGACAAAATATCTTAAGTAAACACACCAAAATTAAAAACAAGCCAAAAATAAAAGAAGAAATCTCACTCCAGCAAGAAGAAACGAACCATAAACATTAGGGCCATCCATTTATACAACACTTTTAAGATATTGTACTTCCTAAAAAAGTTTTGTGTCAGATACTAAAAATTTCTTATTTTCTATTAGGCCATAGCACACATGGACAGACAGAATTCCTACCATCACATATGGACGGACAGAAATTCCCACGGTCTCATACGGACAGACACAAACTCATAAGCTCACATATGGACGGACAGAAATTCCCACGGTCTCATACGGACAGACACAAACTCATAAGCTCACATATGGACGGACAGAAATTCCCACGGTCTCATACGGACAGACACAAACTCATAAGCTCACATATGGACGGACAGAAATTCCCACGGTCTCATACGGACAGACACAAACTCCCAAGCTCTCATATGGACAGACAAAAATTTACAAAATACAGAAATCGCACCACCATCCAGATCCCCAAATAAAATCCATCGATGATCGTCATGTATAAAATAAACAAAATATCAAATTCAATATTTATGCAATAGTAAATTTTTTTTCTCAACGTCTTCAAGATCAGAATAATCAAATTATTCCCCCACACTTAAGCATTGCACACAAAAAAGAAATAACTGAATTGCTGCACAAAATATCTTAAGTAAACACACACCAAAATTAAAAATATCTTAAGTAAACACACACCACAATTAAAAACAAGCTAAAAAATAAAAGAAGAAATCTCACTCCAGCAAGAAGAAACGAACCACAAACATTAGGGCCATCCATTTATACAACACTTTTGAGATATTGTACTTCCTAAAAAATGTTGTGTCAGATACTAAAAATTTATTATTTTCTATTAGGCCATAGCACCCATGTAGAGACAGAATTCCTACGCTCACATATGGACAGACAGAAATTCCCACGCTCACATACCGACGGACATGTATTCCCAAGGTCACATATGGACAGACACAAACTCCCAAGCTCTCATATGGACAGACAAAAATTCCCACGGTCTCACGCTCACTTATACAAACTCATTTTGGTTACTACAGCACCCCTCCACCAAACTACCCCCCACATATGGACGGACAGAAATTCCCACGGTCTCATACGGACAGACACAAACTCCCAAGCTCTCATATGGACAGACAAAAATTCCCACGCTCACATATGGACGGACATGTATTCCAAGGTCACATATGGACAGACACAAATTCCCACGCCTACCCCAACATCATAAAAAAAAAAACAACAACAATGCGAACCCCCTTATTAAACCGTGGGAAAATACACACACAAACATTAAAGTATCAAATTACAACATAAACACATTAAAATCAAAATTTGGGTAATTAACATGCAAATTTTTAAAATTTTACATGAAATTTGAGAATTTTAATTGCCCTGGCACATACATTCCCTAACTACTTACTTTCTTTATATACTACTTATGAGAAGCCTTAACTTCTCTAGTATTGAGTGACATTACTTATCACTCAATTAAACTCCTATTATAAGGATCTACTTGCTACTTAAAATTAGAAAATTGTATCAGGCAGTCAGTTTGTTTTTGTTATTGCTTTTGTTTTATATTTTGAGTCAAAAATAAAATAAACTGTAAAGTTGCAAGTTCAGCAAAATAACTATTGTACGTTGAACTTATGAATGTATAAGCAGGCAATTACCATATTAATATCAAATCGCTTCTAGCAGCAATTTTTAATTGCTAAAACAAGAAGCAATCGAATTCGTCACTGACCTAGCACAACAAAATTAAGCAATGTTTTTTTTATGTTGATAAAAAAGATATGGATATACTACAGCCTCGGCCTTTCAGAAAAAATTTCACGATTTTGTGGTTGGTGCAAAATTTTGATATTTTTATTTGTTAGTTCACATTGCATTGTCAAAATATATCGGTATTCATTTGAAATACGAAGTGGTCCTACGGTATCAATTGAAATTATCTCAAAGCTGTTTCCTGGGGTGTTCGTCATTGTAAGAGGTTCCTTTATATTTTTAGTTTGTTTATTTCTACTACAAGTGTCACAGTGTGTTACAAATTGCTTTCCCATTATGCCTAACAGCCATACCTAAATACCGGTGGCAAGCGTTTTTTAGCTGTCAAAAGTTCTAATGTCCATACATTTTGTATGGACCATACCGAAATAATGCGACGGCAACGCTTTGCTATTGGAAAATCCGATTTTGACAGAGCGTTTTCTAAAAAGAAAACAGTTGTAACCAGAGAAAAAACGCATAAATTTACAAAAGTGAAATAAATAATAAAAGAAAAAATGTGTGCACTTCGTTTTAGAAAATGGAGATAAGAAATTATTATAATATGATTATATACATACATACATACATATGTATGCCCGTTTGTAATTTGTACAAAATTTCAATAACAAAATCAAATATGTCATCCATCCAGCTGTTAAAATAACCAGGGTTGTTTAATTTGTTTGTTTGATAACCCTGTTTTTATTGTTTTTTAACATAACGTTGCCGCTTTTGTTTAGGTATGGCATTTCAGCGTTAAAGCTCAGCGGGCAAAAATGTTCCGCTTTCCGCCCGTGTTTAGGTATGGCTGTAAGTGACCTGCCTATTTCGCATTATGAAATTCGTCAATCAGTTTATATTTTACGATGTCATTAGTTATTCATCTTGGGGCATTATATATAAGTATTTTTTATTGATGACTTTTGTTTTTTATTTTTATATTTTTATGCGTTTCTTTTAAAATATCCTTTGCATAAATCTCAAATATTCTATCATCATTTGCAATTGCTAACTCATTTATATTCTCTTTTTTCATTTTAGATATCAGCTTCTTCAGTATCGAATTTAGTTTCGCTGAATTATCACTGAATTTTGCATGCATGCTATCATCTTTTCCATTCATATCACTATCTTTGGTACGAGATTTCTTCATCGTCGAAATTATTTTCGATGAATTATCGTCTCGTCCTATGTGCACAATATTATTCTCAATAAAAATATCATTATCTTCTATATTCTCAAATTTGTTAAACTCTAATTTCTTCATATTCTTGATGTCATTGATGTGCAGTCCCATATTTGAAGTTGGCCGGACTTCTGAGAGATGCATTTATCCAAACTATTTTCATCCTTTCGAGCTCTATCTTTACCGTTATTCTTTTCATTTACATGTGTATTATCTATTGTTATGTACGTTCGTGTTCAGTCTTAAAAGAACCAAATGACATTTCACAAATGTGGTTCTCCTGATGTACCAGGCTGGTATGCTGGCGGTATTTTCCCCGGCTGGATCTCGTCGTCTTGGGTGGAATCCTTGCCGGCTCGTCCGGTTATCGTGCCTACAGAACAAACAAACAACAACAAAAATTATCATACCAGCATCGAAAGATTCATAGATGGAACATGAAAGAAATATTTGCTTAAAAACTCGAAACTGCACATAAAAAAACAAAAGGAAAATAAATGGGTTTGTATTGGATATCTGCACCTTATACTTACTGCGTCGGTTTACTTAACACCTTGTTGTTACCCAAAGCTGCCCTCCCTATGGAAACCCCTGAGGATTTCACCATAGTACCCTGGCAGCCTCATGCTCGCAGGGTGCCCCTAACTAAATTTTATCTTTCCCTACCATCCCATTAGTTCACCCGGTGTTTATTTCTTCACACATTTTGTAGCAAAAATAACAAAACTGGCTAATTATATAATGTTATAAACATTTTAATAGTCTTCTTTTATTTTTATTCAATTGTAGTGTACCCATATATATATACTATGTAGTGTACCCATATATATGTACTATGTAGTGTACCTATATAAGTATAATAAGTCAATAGGTGCACTTTCCCAGAGGAATGTCAAACAACAAATACTATACACTTATATAAAACAACAATTATTAAATATTGTAAACTTTCCCAGAGGAATGTCAAATACAACAAATACTATCCACTTATATAAAACAACAATTAATAAATATTGTAATTTTAAGAATACCGCTAGTTACATATAAAAAGGAAGAAATTTTTAAATAAAAATTAATCTTGACTTAGCCTTCAAATCGGCTGTTTTATTTCAAGAAGCATTTCATCTGCTAAAAAAGGCATTAAACTGCCTCAAGAAAAAAATAAGCCAGTGGCGTTTTTAAGCGCCGGCAAAAACAAAAAAAAATACAAATATTGAAAAATTCAACATTACATGGCGATCCTGCCAAACAAACAGGAACTTCCCGTAGAGGACTATACACCGGTCACTGAAATCAAGGAGGCGACACTTCAATCCGGCCCCAGACCCCTCACAATAGAAGAATATAGGAGAAGACAGGAACGGCGATCGGAGCAGAAGCTCACCACCATCCCAACTACAGCAAAACCAAAACATAAACGAGGTGGTAAACTGGTGAGAATCCGTCGCAAATTAGCAGCGTTAAGAGCGACAGTGAATGCTGATCCTCCGCCAGCCTGGGAAATAGCATCGGATCTCTGGATGCAGATTGAAGCATATGAGGCCTTGTTGCATTCCCATCGAAATAAATAAAAAAAAACACAATAAATTTCTTTTTTTTTCACATATATGCACATGTATATTTAAAACATAATTAACATATACAATAAATAATAAAAATGTTACTATAAAACAAACTCAACATTAAAATTAAACATTTCACAAGATAAAAAAAAACAAAAGAACTGAATTGTATAAAACGCGAAGAAGCAAACTAAGCAGCTGTGAATAATTGACAGCACAATCAGCCCTGTCTTAGCGAAAACGTAATTTTTATTCGTAATATTAACAGTAGATGGCACTACTACTTTTTTTTTAATTAAGTGTTGCCAGTAAGAAAATTTTTTTAAATATTGGTTTTATAATTAATATGCCATAGTTTTAATGGAAGAAGTTAAAAATTATTATATTGAACTAGAAAAATTAGAAAAGAATATAAAAAAAAGTAAAGACAGAATTTACTCCTCTAGCTATAAAAATTGAAAAATTATCGCGCTTAATTGAGATTAAATTAGAAATCGACAATATTTGTAGTCGTTTGCTGGAAGAAGAGACCAAATCGTTTATAATCAAATTCAATGAGTTGTACACAAGAGTGTTGAACTTAGTAAATAATATAAATATTAAAGAAAGTACAGATTTAACAAATAACTCGCACGCAGGTGTTGCAGGGGAAACTACTAATATGGCACAATTCGATATTGGGGTTGTGAGTAAAAACCTTAACGTTTTTAAAGGGTCATATGAGGTGTTAGAAGATTTCATAGTGCAAACAGAGCTATTGCATGATATTTTAAGAACAGAAGACCGAGAGATATTTATAAAGTATGTCTATAATTTCAAACTAGCTGCAAATGTCAGGAGTGTTTTGGGACGTTCTAACAGACCTACTACGTTTAATGAATTGAAGAAATTGTTAGTCAATGCGTACCCAAACCCAAGAACTCTGCAACAAGTCTTAAGTGAGTTAGGATCGACAATGCAAGGAAACTTGAGTGTATCAGCTTTTAGAGAGAAAGTTGCATTGTTGGCAGAACAATTGAGTGATTTTGAACTCAAAGCAATAGAAAATCCATCGCAGGAAACAAAAAACGCAATATTTAAAATGAGTGAAAATATGGCTTTAAATGTGTTTACAAAAGGTGTTAATGCTGAATATAAAAATATATTGGTAGCAAGTGGTCCAAAAACTCTTAATGAAGCTGTAGAGAAATGCATTATAGTGGAAAGAAACATGCAAACTAATGATTGTAGTATTTTTAGAATCAATAGGCGTGAAAATGAACGTAGGTACAATTCGCAGAGAACGTATGGGGATCATAAAGGGTACAGAGGTCAGAGATATCCGAACCAAAATAATAGCAGAAATAACAACGATTATAATAATAGATTTTACGGTAATAATTCTAACTACGATCGCAATGGATATGGCAACAACAATAACAATAATAGGTACAGAAACAGTAGTAATAATGCGAATAGAAACTTTGCAACAAGAAATAATGATAATAATATGAATTCCTTATATAGAAATGGTAATGATGGGAACAATTCGTCATATAAACCCAGTGATAGTAGACGTAACCAGGGAAACTAATAGCGCCGGATAGCAAAGATTGTTATCCAGGAGGGCAAAAATGTTTCAAAATCTCAAATAATACTGATAATTCAATAACAATAAGTTGCGTTACCATAAATAAAGAGCTTAAGTTTTTGGTGGACACCGGAGCGGATATTTCCATTTGCAAGCGAGGTAATATAGAAAACATAAATGAACGTAATATATCATCACTAAGTGGTATTACTTTAGATACGATTGAAAGTCTTGGCACCGCATATTTAACCTTAAAATTCGAAAATAAGCAGATAACTCACAAATTTCACATAGTTGAAGATAATTTCCCAATTAATACTAATGGAATCATTGGCAGGGACTTTTTAGAAAAGTATAAATGCAAGATTGATTTTGAAACATACACGCTAACCATCAATATAGCTGATGAAGGAGTTATTTTACCGATTACCCCAAAACGCGTTTATAAAACTGAAATATGTATACCAGCACGCTCAGAACTAATAGCACCAGTCAGCATATGTACGAATCAGGAAAGCATTGTTTTGAACAAAGAATTATGTCCGGGAATTTTCGTAGGAAATAGTATTGTACCATCAACAGGTCTACAATACATAAGATTGTTGAACACAACTAACAAAGATGTAGTTTTAGATGATCTGAATTTAGAAACAAAGCCATTAGCAAATTACAATATATACAATTGCGGCAGCAATATCAGTACAAGTAAAAACAGAATACAAAAAGTTTTAGAAGATTTAAATATCGAATCTATAGATCCGTTAGCTAGGCAGTCCTTAAAAGACATAGTTACAGAGTATAATGATATATTCCACCTTGATGGTGACAAATTAACAACAAATAATTTCTATAGTCAAAACATTCAGATGGCAGATTCTTCACCTGTTTACATAAAACCGTACAGATTACCTGAATCACAAATAAGCGAAATAAACAAACAGGTAAATAAATTGTTAGGAGATGGTATCATTGAACCATCTGTGAGTCCTTACAATTCTCCGTTATTGGTGGTACCGAAAAAATCAGCAAGTGACACAAAGAAATGGAGATTAGTAGTTGATTTCCGGAAAGTAAATGAAAAAATAGTAAGCGACAAGTTTCCATTAACAAGAATCGAAGATGTCTTAGACAAGTTAGGTAGGGCTAAATATTTTTCTACACTGGATATGACTAGTTCATTTCATCAAATCGCCTTGGATAAAGAATCAAGACCGATTACCTCATTTTCTACCAGGAATGGTCATTTTCAATTTACTCGGTTACCTTTTGGACTGAAGATATCGTCGAATAGTTTTCAAAGGATGCTTACAATTGCGTTGAGTGGCTTGGGTGCGGAAGCGTTTTTATATGTCGATGACATTATTGTTTTTGGTTGTAGTATTCAACACCATCACGAGAACTTGGTAAAAGTCTTTGAAAAATTGAAGCAGTACAATTTAAAACTAAATACGTGTAAATGCTGTTTTTTAAAAACAGAAGTAGTTTATCTAGGTCACCTTATAACTGATAAGGGTATAAGTACCGACCCTGCCAAACACGAAGTGATAGAAAATTATCCAGTTCCCAAAAATGTAGATGAAGTCAGACGTTTTGTAGCGTTCTGTAATTACTACAGGCGTTTCGTTAAAAACTTTGCTGAAATAGCTAGAAATTTAAATAAATTGTTAAAGAAAAATACCGTTTTCAAGTGGGATGAAGGTTGTCAAAAGTCTTTTGAAACATTAAAATCAAAATTAATTAACCCACCAATACTCCAATATCCTGATTTCAGGAAACCGTTTATATTAACTACTGATGCATCTAATTATGCGCTTGGGGCAGTCTTATCACAAGGCGAGATTGGGTCAGATATGCCCATATCGTACGCGAGCAAATCGTTAGGTAAGCATGATATAAACAAGCCAGTTATAGAAAAAGAGCTGTTAGCTATACATTGGGCTATAAACTTTTTCCGTCCGTATCTTTATGGTAGAAAATTCTACGTAGTAACAGACCATAGACCCTTAGTATCGTTATTTTCTCACAAAAATCCGTCATCAAAAATGACCAGAATTAGGTTGGATTTATGTGACTACGATTTTGAAATATCTTATAAGAAAGGCAAGATGAATAGCAATGCAGATGCGTTGTCAAGAATAGTATTGAACAGCGAATCATTAAAAACGTTAATCCCTACCGAAAAAGTACAAGTGAATAATGATATATTAGTGATGACTCGAAACATGAAAAATAAACAGGATATACAAAAAGATGTTGAGCATGAAGGTGGCGTCTCCAGTAAAGAGCCTGATCAACTTTTTATTTGGGAATGCACTTCAATCTCAGACATTAAATCGATGAAGAGACTCAGGTTTGAAGTAATAAAAACAATTAAAGCACCTCAGGTTGTAGCAAATGATTTAGAGGTTGTAGTGAGATGTAGTGATAATCCATTAAACGCAAAGCCGTATTTGGAGAAACTACTATCAATAAATGTAAAAGAACTGGCATTAAATGCTCAGGATGAAATTTTCAAGTTAGTAACAAAGGAACAGTTTAAAGATACGTTCAACAAATTAAGAGTTAAAAATAAAGCAAATTTAAGAATATTAATATATAAAGAGCCGGTAAGGGTATATGATAGGAAAGTACAGGATACTCTCATTAATGAGTACCATAGTTCTACTATAGGAGGACACCTAGGTGTCAGAAAAACGACGCTAAAAATTAAACAAAAATACATATGGAAGAATATGGGTAGAATGATTAAGCAGCATATATTAAATTGTAAAGAATGCAAAATCAACAAGCAAACGAAACACACCAAAGAAAAGCTAACACTAACAGATACGCCAGGGACTAGCTTCGAAACAGTGTCAATAGACACGGTGGGTCCCCTTAGATTTTCAAATAATTTTAGATACATACTAACAATACAGTGCGATTTAACAAAGTATATTATTGCATGCCCCATTGAGACGAAGGATGCTAAAACTGTTGCAAAGGCTCTTGTAGAGAACGTGATTTTAAGATACGGGCATTTCAAATTTCTTAAGTCAGACAGAGGTACTGAGTTCGTAAATGAATTAATGGCAGAAGTATGTGAGCTACTGGAAATAAAACAGATTTTCAGCGCTCCGTACCACCATGAAACTCTTGGATCAGTTGAAAGAAGTCATAGAGTACTGAATGAGTTTCTCTTAGGCTTCTGTAAAGACAATGAATGGGATCATTGGATACCTTATTTCTGTTTTGCGTATAACACAACACCACATATAGACACAAACTACACTCCATACGAGCTAATATTCGGTAGATTACCAAACTTGCCTAATGATAACTTATTACATTTTGAACCAATCTATAATATAGATAATTATTCGAAAGAATTAAAAGCTAGATTAAAATTTTCTTTGCAAAAAGCACGAGAGTTATTGGAGATATCAAAAAGGAAACGCATTGAACAACACGTAATATGTAATCCGTTAAATTTGAATATAGGAGATATGGTCTTAGTAAAAACCTTTAATAGAAAAAAAAATCAACCACCATACCATGGTCCATATAGAATAGTACAAACTAAAGGAGTAAACTCTGTCATAGACCTAGGAAGTAAGTTAAGAGAAATACATAATAATAATTTAAAGAAATATTAATATGTTATAATTGTAAGAAAAAAAAAAAAAAAAAAAAAAAAAAAAATTTTTTATTTTAAAAATCATAAAATTGTAAAATTTTTCTTAAGGGGTAGGGTGTAGTGTACCCATATATATATACTATGTAGTGTACCCATATATATGTACTATGTAGTGTACCTATATAAGTATAATAAGTCAATAGGTGCACTTTCCCAGAGGAATGTCAAACAACAAATACTATACACTTATATAAAACAACAATTATTAAATATTGTAAACTTTCCCAGAGGAATGTCAAACAACAAATACTATCCACTTATATAAAACAACAATTAATAAATATTGTAATTTTAAGAATACCGCTAGTTACATATAAAAAGGAAGAAATTTTTAAATAAAAATTAATCTTGACTTAGCCTTCAAATCGGCTGTTTTATTTCAAGAAGCATTTCATCTGCTAAAAAAGGCATTAAACTGCCTCAAGAAAAAAATAAGCCAGTGGCGTTTTTAAGCGCCGGCAAAAACAAAAAAAAATACAAATATTGAAAAATTCAACATTACACAATATTAATTAATAAATTCAACAACTCTATTACTAAGAAATTATGTTTATACGTAAATATGTGAAATACTAATACGAGTACAGAGCCCTTTTAACCTAACCTAACCTAATACGAGTACATAAGATGTATTAATTCGTTTGAATTTTATAAGTAGATTAAAAATTGTGGAAATCGACCACCAACTGGATTAACGCCTATCTTCGTTCGTTCGTTTCAGGCACCTCTTCTACTGGCGAATTCTCTAGTGGAGTGCTGAGGCTTATGCTGGCTTCGTTTCGGTTACGAACTGAGCCGTACGTTCGTTGCGGTTTTCGTTCGAGTAGATAAGTACAGAACAACTGGGTATATTACATATATATTACACTTGGCCAATGAAAAAAATATTTTTCTGAATTAAGATTTTATAGGCTAATTGTTCGAAATTTTTTTAATTTAAATCTCAGAAAGACATTCCAAGGCACAAAGGCAAGTCAACATCAGTTTTTGTTATTCAACTTACACAGCAGAGCAGAACAGCTGTTTTCGAAAGTCGCAACCCTTTCATCATCAGTGTAGTGTGTTTGTCACCACTTATTAGGTGGCTTAGTTGAATGTGATAACAGTTCCTATTAACACAAATTTTATTGCGAAAAAGGATACGAGAACTGTATCAACCTGATGTTAACAAAAAATTCAGAAAAATGGGACATGAAGAAAAATAATCAAACGGTAACACGGGTATTATAACAATAACATGTTAACATCAGGTTAATACAGTTCTCGTATCTTTAAAAACCTCATTCCTTTCCAGTAACCCTTCTTCTCTTCCTCATCTAATTGTTTTTGGTTCCCATCAATCATGCTGAACGTGGTCAGCTATACGTATTGCCTTACTGGCGTACAGAATAACAGGGTGCACGCCACAAACCCCACCATTCTAGGATCCCTTCGCGGACCTATTATGGGAGGGCCATCGCCGTGCATCGTGAAAATTGGTTCCCTCGTCTTCCGGGATTGTTGGTCTTATGGCATCCCCGTTAGGAAGCTAGTTTGTGTACTTCACGCTGATGCTCACTCACCCTACAAGAACAATACCGAACATTTGACTAGTCATTTGCTTGATAGTGCTGAGGGCTTAATACCTCATTGCCTATGCAAAACTTGCTATCACTTTTTTAAGGGCAATATGAAAAAAACTGATGTAAACAAGTGTATACATGTGAGCTTGCATCTCTGTCGTACTTATTAATTCTGCCGACATTAGAAAATATAGCTCACCTGCTCACTCTAGTGCTTTTTTTTGTATTAGTATGTAGACACATATGTCTCATCAGTTGAATGTGGAATCAAACGACTACTCAAACCTGACAAATCAATTATTTTGTTTATATTTTTCAATGAAAATAAAAAAAACAATTTCGACCACAATTTCAACCTTAATTCAAAATTTTTTATTTAAACATTTGCAATAAAAAGATAAACAAACTATTTTTAAAAGTAAAAAAAAAACAT